>WNYA01005909.1:0-13689 GCA_019512145.1 Engystomops pustulosus | reverse complement strand
ATTGCTTCCAGTTCTGCGCTCTATCTTTGTGCATCATTAAACAGATAATTGGTCCATCAAGAATCCATCACTTTTAATACTAGAGATGAAATTCAGATATCTATAACTTGTTATGTACATAAAGCAGCTATGAGCAATTAAATGTTCGACAGGGAAAAATAGATTATGCTGGAAGAAAGTAAATTTTACGCTTTTCCAACCTGGTAAAAAAACTAAGATTTATTAAACCGCACAGGAGAGAAATGAATAAATACCCGGATTCCTTTAATCTACCCCAAACAGAAAGATAGAAAACAAGAATATTAGAGTCTCCGATAACAGAAGAGAAGGTCTTGGAATCCATTTCTGCCCTAAAGAAAGGTAACACTAATATTTATAGGGATCTTGTCCAATCGACTGATCTTTTTTTACCAGCATTATGTCTGCATCATTCATTCCAAGTGAAATTCTGGAAGCCAAAATTGAGACACAAAAACAGACAATAAAATCCTGAGAGAGGTAAGAGAACGATACACCAGGATAACGAGGATAGAATGTCGGACTGGCAAGTGTTGGGCCTACCAGAGGTGGTGATCTTGAGGGCCAACCTTCAAAATCGTTTTAAAAAAAATCATATAATGTAGGATGTATCATCAATATAATACATCGGAATCATCCTATATGAAATAGATCACAATATCCAATGATTACTCCATTAGCTTCCAAATAAAGATCTTTGGGGCCCGTTATAAATCTTATAACCTGGGGCCCACCAGGGGATTCTCTGATGCTCTGGTGGGCCAGTCCAACACTGCTAGGATATCATTATATATATAATATATACTATATTTACTTGCCTCTAGGTATGTCAAGGTGACAGAGACAAGTGCATTGTCCGACTACAATGCACATCTGCCACGATTCACTAAGATTGTGCGCCCGATATCCTGCATGTGTCACTTCCCCGCTCCGGTTTGACAGAGTTCACCATCTTCTTCCTGTCTTCCTGGTGCATGTAAGTGCATTATCTTGTGACGCATTTTGAAAGTTAAATCCAGCACTCAGTCCGAATCAGTCGGATCGTCCAATGGCTCGCCCCCCCCCCCGATTTCTGCCGCATTGAACGCAGCTGCGCCCAAAAATTATTGTGTGCACCAAAATCACAGTGCAGACACCTGTTAAATACCTGTCCAAGCTGTGCAATCCCCGAAAAAGGTGCAAAGTCCGACAAAAGTGCGAGCCGTGACCCTTAGTAAATAAGCCCCAATTATTGTTCAGGACCAGACAGGTTTTATGTCACACCAGTAAACAAGAGACGCTACTGGATCTCATACAACTTACGGACTGTTGGCCAGATAAATGACCACATGTTCCCTTAGAAAGAGACAGATGTAACAAACCGTTCATAACTAGTCCGAATATTGAGTCCAGGTCCCTGAACAAGTTCAAGGTCAGCATTTAGACTGGACCAGTAACCGCCAGCACCAATTGCAGCTGGTAACCCAATAAATGCCACCTCTGCATGCCAGCACCAAACGCTCGGGGTTGTGTACCCAAGCCAAACTTTGGTTCAAAGTTCAGCCGAACTCTGCAAACCTGAACCTAAATGGATCTGCTTATCACCACTCATCAAAATGTCATAGCGGCAAAGGAAAATGATAATCCAGATAAATGATAACTTTAAATAACTATATATTAATATCTTGGGCTTCACGTGACTGGTATCATATGTCTAAGCAAAGATACAAGATTATCAATAACCCTATGACAGATGCCCTGGCTTCACACATGGACTATGTTTTCTACAGTTCCGTGAGTCCAAAATCTTTAGAGTTCAGAACATGCCAAAAATTCTCAATTTGACTGAGAGAATTTCCCCAACATCCAAGCATCTCCGAAAGTTTCCTTGACCTGACAGCACTACTGTAAAAATACTGTAAAAAAAGATTTGTAGATATGAAATAACAGAACAGATGTATTTTTTGTGAAGTATTTGTTTGTTCTATAGAGGACAGAAATTTCCAACCAAATGCAAACCTGATTTCTGATTTGCATGGAAGTCAACAGCGGTGGAGGAATTTACATGCGGAAAACGCACAGAACTAATATACAAAAACTGATATGATGTTATCTGTATACAAAACCGGAGATGCTACATGAGAGATGGTGAGGCCTGGAAGGAAAATTCAGCACTGGGAATTTTTACTCTTGCTTTGCGCCAGTTTTCTGTCGGACTTTACACAATCTTTTTAGTGCAAACTGCTTGCACAGGTATTTAGGAAGTGTCTGTGTCGCATTTGTGTCACACGTGAACCTTTTGTGTCGCGGCAGCACTGGTAGTCATACAACACAAATTTGTTGCGTGAAAGCCGTGAAAGTGTTTGCGACAAAATCCGATCACGTGCGCTAAATTCCTGGCAGAATTTGGTGCAAAACGGAAAAAGTCAGGAAACCCGACGAAAGTACGGCTGCAGAGCCCTTAGAAAATGAGCCCCACTGTTTTATTATATTAACTACTACGGAAAACATTTTTGATCTTTAGGTCTCACCTTTTTCTTTTTGTATTTTGACACTTGTATTAGTCTTCGTTTTGTGTGAGATTTTTCTGTTTGCTTTTCACTTTAAATGAAATCTACCATTCATGCATTATGAACCAAACTTACCTTGAGAATGCTATAGCTACACTAATACAGAAAAATATCTTGTTTAATCTCTGAACTGAGTGGTTTTGCTGAAAAAACATTAAAAAATTATGATAATGAGGTTCTGTCGCTACTTTGGCTGCCCCTGCGCTTCTCCTCTTACCCTAAGTATGCCCTGCTCCAGAGAATGATGTCATCACTGTGTTGTGCCTCACAGTCAGAAGTAATCAATCGCTGCACCATCCCCCACCTGCTGTGTATGAGTCATCTAGCTCAAGTTGATTAGTCCTGTCTGGACAGTTCAGGAAACTCTATGCACGTCAAAGTAATGTGTTTATTTACAGCAGCCATTCTGCACCCAGCTTTCACAAGGTCCTGTATTTTATAATAGTTTTTTCAGCAAAACCACTTGGATCAGGGATGAAACAAGAACAGGGAATTAAAAGATTTAGTCTCCTAAGAATGGGCTTTTTTATTTTCCAGTAGAGTACAGACAATAGATTATCACTGATTTTACATTGGAGTGGGACTGGATATAACCTTAGCATCACCATCAGAAAGTAAAGGGGCAGCCTGCTAATGAGTCCGTATTGTGGCAACGGTGGCAGACCTGGAGTAAAATGGAACCTACCTGCTGCCCAACAGATAGATCTGAGAGAGGACATCAGGGCAGCACCAGGCATTTATCCCAGACTGTTGGGTGTACAATTCCTTACTTGCATATATGTTAGATTCAGGCAAAGTCAACAGAGGACCATAAAATGCAAATATGTAGAATTTGTGAACAGGGTGCTAACCCTGACACGCTGGGGCACATTTACTTACCTGTCCCGTCGCGATCCCGACTCAATAAATATGGTTGAGGAGCAGACATACCATCTTGTGCTATAGTTCTGACTCTCACTGTACTTAGTAGTATTTACCAAAAAGTTTTTACACCACCCTATAATAATATGGGTAGATTATTTGGCAAATTCTCCAGAATTATTTATAGATACTCTACATGCGCTGGAAGAAGGAGATATATAATATAGTGCTTAGACAACCTTGGTTCCTCCTTCTAGATGCGCACACTGCTGAGCCCAATGACATTGCAGCATTTTCCTACTGCCTGAGGGCAACTACTTTATGGACACGGAGTTTATGGGCATTATTCCTGGCTCACAGAGGATAGAAGGGTTTAAACTAAAGACAAAGGCCAGATGCAAGGTTACTGACAGGGCTCCTAGGACCATAAAATTAAAGCCAAGGGCTAGAGAGCGAGTTGTGGGTCAACTATGTTTTAGGAATTTGAGGCTTGATACCATTTAATATATCACAGGTGTCCCTTCGATCCACGCCTCAGGCACACCTGTGCCCCTCTCCATGGCGGTGCTGTCCCATCCCCTGGCCCGCACTCACCTCTCTATGCTCGTTCTCCCATCCTTGCAAGGCCGGGCGCACATCCCCGCTCCCTAGGGTGCGTTCCGGCGATCGAAGATTTAAAGGGCCAACACACCGCTGATTGGTGCTGGCCACTTCCGGGTTCCTATTCCGGGCTCTTATCACTCCCCATCGGATCTTTGAGCCAAAATCCATAGAGAAAGCTCCCTGTTTCTTGCATTGTTCCCTACTTCTGGTTCCTGTTCCTGCTTGCCTTGATCTCCTGCGTGCTTGTGCCCAACTCCGAGACTGCCCGCTATATCTGTACCTCATCCTTGCTGCCACCTCGGGCTAGTCACACCTGTGGAACGACCTGGTGGCACTACAACGCAGCATGACCATCCCGCTTTGCAGCAGGGACCGGGTGCCGCTTAGATTCTGGTCCCAGATGCCGGCTAGTACTATCTCCCGCCGTAGTCCAGGGGTTCCACGGACCCCGAGCCCTGACGTAATATTTGCATGTAGCTGTAAAGGGGAGGGACCCATGAAAAGGTTTTATTGTGCTCCTTGGGGATGCTATGATTATATGGTTAGACAAAGGTAGAAGATTTCCAACAACTTTATGGCAGACTTCGTGATATCACACGTGAACAATGGTCTCCGTAATTTTTCTATAGTTTGTTCAGAAATCTAAAATTGGATGACGATCTGCAGAATTCCCTCTTGATTTCAAATTCACAGAAAGTTGCTTTGACCTGAAAGATCTACGGCAAATTGTAAAATAATATTTTGTAAAGGTGACATTAGACAGCAGACGTTGTCGATTCTCCTTGCATGTGTTTGTTCTACGGAGGACGGATATTTCCAACCAACTGCACACGGCTTTACAGATTTGCATGAAAGTCAGCAGGAAGAATTTACATGAGGAATAGACATAGAAGTTATGAGATGATGTTATCTGTATACAAAACCTGAGACAAGACGCTACAGGAGAGTCTAAGAGTCCTCGAAGGAAGCTTTTCACTCCATTTAAGGATGAAAATGGACATTTTTGCCAAATATCTTCTCCTGTCTGTGCTCTACATGGAATGTCTTGTAGGTTTGATAGTGAATATGATGATTGTGGCTGCAAATTTTCTGAAATGGAAAAGTCAAAGATCTCTTCAGACCTGCGATAAGATCCTGAGCTACTTGGCCGTCTCCAGAGGCTTCTTTTATTGCTCAGTCATTATGGGAAATTTAATCATTATATTTGTACCACATGTACAGGAAAATTATGATGTAAAGTCAATTCTTTATATCCAGATTGGGTTCACATTCAACCTCAGTCAGTGGATTGCCTCAGTCCTCTGTGTCTTTTACTGTGTCAAAATTGTCTCCTACAACTGTGCACTATGTGTCCCCCTGAGGAGCAGGATCTCCACCGTGGTCCCATGGCTGGTCGCTGCCTCTCTCATCATGTCATTCATCTCCAACCTCCCATTAGGTTGGTATAGTTATGACCATAAGACACAGAATGTACTGAATGGTTCCACTGATAATACAACAGGGAAAGGATTTGTGATGGTTTCAAACTTTGAGAGCCGGGTGCTGATTTTTGTCGTTGGCTCCTTTCCACCATTTGTCATTTTCTGTGCTGCCAACTCCCTATTAATACACTTTCTCCTAATTCACACCCGTCGGATGAGGAACGTTACATCACAGAACTTAAGATCTCACTTTGGAGCTCTGAAAAGTATGAGCTTATTTTTGGTCCTTCAGATGATGATCTTTATGTTGATGGGTCTCATCGCTTCTGGTAGATTCAGTCACTTAACATTTCTGATCCATTTTGATTGGATAATTCTGTGTTTCCCCCTGTTGTTCCATTCCTTCTATCTGTTCTTTTCCAGCAGTGAGCTGAGGAAGATGTTTGTGTCAAAGCGGCTGAGTTTTATCAAATGTGCTTGGATGTAAGATTGATTCTTTGAGGGTCTGTATCATACATTACTATAAAATATTTAGTTATTTTGTTTTCTAACATTGTGTCGTAGAGCAACCCAAATAGTTTGATACCTCCAAATATCTGCAGCTTTTTTTAAGACTTAAAGGGCCAGTGTCCTCCTGATTGGCGCGGGTTAATCCGGCACCTCCCTTCCTTTCTCACCGGATCTTTAGCATGATTTCCTGCTAAGGGAAAGCCCTCCAGTGTTCCCTGTGTTTTACATGTTCCTTGTGTTCCTGTCATTCGTCCCTGGCTGTGTTCCTGTTACCAGCCCCTGGGTGCCTGCTCCGTGTACCAGTTCCCGCCTGCCTGTATTGTGTGCCAGCTCCTGTGGTCCTGCCGTGAGTCCCAGCTCATGCTTCCAAGCTGTACACCTGCTGTCATCCCAGGCTCGGACTGTATCCTGCATCACCATCCACACAACCTTGGCTTCCACCGCAGTCCTAGTCGCACCCATGGAACGACCTGGTGGCTCCCAGCTGCAGCAAGACAACCCCGCTTTGTGGCGGGCTCTGGCAACGGCCAGGTGCCACTTAGACTCCGGTCCTGGGTATCGGCTTGTACCACCATCTCCCAAGTTGGTCCAGAAGGTCCACAGACTCTTCCTAAAGAGACTCTTTGACAATTCCCTCCCCTCCGAACTGTGACAATTATTAACTTTAGGTAGGACTTTTCACCATAAATAACATTAATTTCTCCAATTTATTAGGATAAGAACGTGATAAAATATATAAATGATACGTTTATTGTTTTTAAAGTATGTAATAAATTTAATTGGATAAAAATAATTTGTATTAATGTATTTTTTAACCCTTAACAACCTGGACATTTTTTGATTTGCGTTTCCATTTCAAAAATCCAGATCTTTATATTGTTCCGTGTACAGAGCTGTGCGAGGGCTTTTTTTCTGCTTTACAAATTGTCCTTTTCGGGGATGGTATTTAATACTCATTGCCATGTACTGGGAAGCTGGAAAAATATCCAAATGTGATGACATTGACAAAAAAATACATCTGCACCATTTTCTTTTGGGCCTTGCTTATATGACTTACACTGTGCGCACCAAATGACACCTCCCCTTCATTCTTTTGGTTGGTGCAATCACAGACGTACCAAATGTATATAGGTTTTATTATATTTTAGTAGATTTAAGAAATTTAAATTGTCTTCATTTTGCCAATATTTTTTGCATACTTCAGTGTATGGACCTGTGTTAGGTGTCACAGGACAAGATGATTTTTTCTATGCTACCATTTTGTGGACTGTATAGTGGACTGTATAGCCTTTTCATCACTTTTTAAAATTTTTATGTATTGCAAAATGGCAAAAAAGCCCAAGGAATAGAAAAACAAACCAGGGAACAGCCCTCTCTCAGTGGAAACACACAGTTCAAGGGATAAATAGATTTGAACATGAATCCACTGGTCGAGGTGGTTTCACTCCAAATTTTTACATATTTGGACACCATGGATACGGTTCACTACCCAATAACCGCTAGGCCTAACCCTGCATATCCATCTTTAACCCCCCTTTTTTCCTTTCTTTATTTTCCATTCTATTCGATTCCCTCCTCGTACACTCCATACTAGGTACATAGACTTAGAGTTATAGCTTATGGATAGCCTCTGATCTGCTGCAGATTTTTAAGCTGCGGGGGAAACAATGTCCCCCAGGATCACCATCGTTCTCTCTACTTACATATCTTGGGGTTCTACTCTGTAGCCTCGGTTGGTTGTTTTATAGGTTATGTTGGTTTTTTGAAATAAATGTGACTTTACATCTTTCAAACTCTCTACAGAATTATATAGACAAAAAATATGTACAATGTACCCGCTTTTTCAAGTGTGATGTCAGATTTGTATTTTCCATTATACTCAATAAAAAACAGTTTTAGAACAAAGCAAAATGGCAAAAAAATGTCATTGATCATTTGGGAGCTATTTACTGTTACAGTGTTCACTGCCGGCATTTTTATATTTTGATGGAACAAGCATTTTGGGACATAACGATATGTAACATGATGAGTTTTATGGAAAGGAGGTTGTTTCGAATTCTTTTATATTTCTTCCTTTTTTTAAAAAAACTTTACCTTATTTTTAAACTTCCTAAGGTATTTAAACCTTAGAGCAGTGATGGTGAACCTATGGCACGGGTGCCAGAGGTGGCACTCAGAACCCTCTTTTTGGGCACCCAAGTCATCAACATAACATAGAATTTGCCAGACAGAAACATCCTGAAGTCCCAGGTAACTGCTCTCAGAGCTATTTCACATGTGGAAAGGGGGGATTATCTTTAGAGCTCCTGCTCGTCCCACGTTTCTTCCTGTACAGGGGGACCATGGCGAGATGCTACAATGATTGTGCAAATTTGCCCTTCTTTTTTTTGTCGAGCTCAAGAGTCCGAAATGATTGAAAGCTATTGTAGAACAGATATAATAACAGTAATAAATGACTACAAAAATTGCCGTGCTGGCAATAAGTGGGGTTTGGTTGTAGTTTGGGCCCCCGGTCTCTAAAAGGTTCTTCATCACTGCCTACAGTATAGCAGTATATGGGGATATACAGTCTTCTATTCATTGTACACTTGTTGACATAAATTATACACTCATAAACATGCGTCATACTCTCATATACACACATATTATATACCCTTCAAATTTATACTGATATTCCCTGGAAGCAGCATCCAGCAGTCTTCTCACATGCACTAAAGCTTTTCGGCCCACAAGACCTGCCCCCAGGGGGTCTGAAGGCCACATGGATAATAATGCAGCTGGTGAGTAACTGCTAGGCTCCCTGAGGAGGACAGGACGTTACCGGGTGCTCCCGGTCCTGTTGTGCTGCCGTCCTGTGCCCCTCCCCCACTTTTCTTCTCCGAGCAGCAGGTTCAGCATAAAGTTCTCTATTACATAATACGTGACACTATTGTTTATTCTTTAGTTTGTGTGTTAGGTGTCGGAGCCCCCGGACACTCCAGACGGCTTATACCCCAGGTGGCTGCTACCCCTGTAGCTATAAACAACCCTACATCTCACGCAGTAAAACAGGGAGGTTATTAAGAAAAGTTGGGTTGGGAAAGTGTATCAATCATGTTATTCTTCATATTCTTGAGGAGTAATTTTAAAGAGATTGGCCACTCTTCAATAAATCTCTTCCATTAGACGTGTCTCTGCGCATATATGCACCTGTGTCTTTGCCTCCATTGAGAGCTTGAGCCTTTCCCTGTTCTCCCTCCTTCCTGTTTCTCCCTCCTTCAGTCTGTCCTAATGACATCAGCCACTTACCTCTGTCTCTCGCTATCTGTCACACTGAAGGACACTGGAAGGGGCTAGGAAAGGGAGCAAGCTGAGCCATAATCTCCTGCCACAGGCCCCTTCTGTTCATCAGAGCTCAGACAGGTAAACAAAGATCCAAGGAGAGTCTTCAGGCAGCATTAAAGTAAGTAGCAGGACTGCTGAATCACTTTATGAACATTCAGGAATTATTATTAACCCGTTCACTCTCTGCATCTTACATGTACGACGCAGCGGTGCGGGGGCTGCATGAAGAGATCTCAAGGGGTGCGCCCTGTTCATACAGAGGTGAGGATTGCTGCATATTACAGCAAACACCCACCATTAATACCTGATATCGGTGCTAGCACCAATGAAGAGTATTAACCCTGCCGATGGTGCCGGCAGAGGTGGCAACAGCATTTAAGAGACTGTGGTGCGTGGGCGCCGCCATCTTTGTTCCGATCGACGCTGGTGATTGGTTGCCGTGAAAGCCTTAGGTCTTCGTCATACCCGAGGCTGCATGGCATATGCAGATCCATTACAATGAGCCAACAGCACATTGTAATGAATACTGTGTAAAAATGCCATATACTGCAATACAGTAGTTTTGCAGTAAATGGTAGGAACAATCAGACCATCTAGGGTTAAAGTACCCTAGAGGGTCTAAAAAAATAATTAAAAAAATGTTTAAAAAATAATAAAAAAATTTAAAAAAAACCTTAAAATTCAAATCACCCCCTTTCCATAGAACTGATATAAAACTTAATAAACAGTAAAAATCACAAACACATTAGGTATCACCACATCTCAAAATGCCCAATTTATCAAAATATAAAAACGGTTATTGCCAGTGGTGACCCCTATAACGGAAAATAGCGCCCAAATGTCAGAAACACAACATTTACACCATTTTACATCACATAAAAAATATAATAAAAAGTGATCAAAAGGTCGTACAGTCCTCAAAATGGTAGCAATGGAAATGTCAGCTCATTTCCCCAAAAATGACACCTCACACAGCTCCGAAGTATGAAAAAGTTATTAGCGTCAGAAGATGGCAAAAAATTTGCTTGTTTTTTTTTTCGTTCACATTCGTTTAATTTTTGAAAATACAGGCGGTCCCCTACTTAAGAACACTCGACTTAAATACGACCCCTAGTTACAAACGGACCTCTGGTAATTGGTAACTTCCTGTACTTTAGTCCTAAGCTACAATAATCAGCTATAACAGTTATCACAGGTGTCTGTAATGAAGCTTTATTGTTAGTCCTGGTTCTTATGACAACCCAACATTTTTAAAATCCAATTGTCACAGAGACCAAAAAAGTTCTGGCTGGGATTACAATGATAAAATATACAGTTCCGACTTACATACAAATTCAACTTAAGAACAAAGCTACAGAACCTATCTTGTATGTAACCCGGGGACTGCGTGTATATTAAAACACAATAAAACCTGTAGAAATCTGGTATCACCATGATCGGACTAAACCAAAGAATAAAGCAGACGTGTTATTTGGAGCGCACAGAGAAAGTCGTAAAAACTGAGCCACAAGAAAGTGACGCAAAAACGTTTTTTTGCCAATTTCACCACATTTGGAATTTGTTTCCAGCTTCCCAGTACACGGCATGGAATAATAAATAGCGTCACTGAGAAGTAAAACTTGTGACATAGAAAATAAGCCCTCACACAGTTCTGTACACAGAAAAATGAAAAAGTTATGGGTTTGTTAAGGTGGAGAGCGAGAAATCGGAGAAAAACCATGCGTCCTTAAAGGGGTTAACCATCTGGGCATTTAAATTTAATTTAATTCATTTGCCATATGTAAACATTTCTTCGATTGGATGTTATTAAAAAAAAATGTTCCGGTGTGAAGATAATTTCTCATAAATGTAGTCGTGTTGTCCTTTAGAAACGAGATAGCTTCCTTGGATACGACCACCTGACATTTTGGCAGCATTGGCCAGACATGCGCTAATGAGTCCTGTCTGACCTCCTGGATTCAGTGATCATTACCACAGGACGGCTGTGGGACCTGCAGTAACTCCTGGACATTTCATACACGAAAATCTTTTGTTTCTTTGTGCAATCCCTCCAGCAATGGTGGCCGTATCCAAGGACACAGTCTGGTTTCTAAGGGACCATATGACTACATTTATGAGAAATTATCTTTACACAGGAACATTTTTTTTAATGACATCTAATTAAAGAAATGTTAATATATGGCAGATTAATGAAACTGGATGTGAATGCCCAGACAAGAATACCCCTTTAAGGTTAAGGCATTAAAGTCACATGGGAAGTTTGTGTAAAAGAGTGGGCAACCCCTTTAATGTTTCATCAAAACTTGGATTTCCACATGGAGGTAGTGAAAATAGAGGGTAGGTTTATTGTTGCATTGGAATATTCATGTGAAAAATCAGGTTCTGGTGAATATTTATACATGTGCTGTTAGTATTGGACTTCAACACGGTAATGGATCATCAAGTTGATGTATTCTGGTTCATGAAATGACATCCACCACCAACATCGAGGGTTGTAAACCCAGCACGCTGACATACTGGTGTGTACTAGCGGGATCTGCTCTTCTTTTAGCTTCTCATGCCTTGGTTCCATTGGTTTTAATGGGGCCAAGAGCCCCTGAGGCTCATTTTCATAAATGTTAAAGCCTTTCTTTCTTAAATACAAGAATGTAGGAAGCTGAACGAAGAGCAGATCCTGACAGATCTGGCAGAACAGAGGGAATCAGAAATTTTCTTTTTTTCAAAAATAGGGAAAGAGGCTCCTGACCTTGATATAGAGTATCTGGAGGTGATTGAGATATTGGGGCACATTTACTGAGGGTCTGAATTGCGTTTTTCCGCCGGGTTTTCCGAATTTTACCACTTTGCGCCGAATTGCCGCATTGTCGCCAGCTTGCATGTGGAAAACCCGACGGATTTGGAAAAATTGCACAATTTTTTTTTAAAAAAAGTGTGGCTTGACACACACTCACATGCACCAGGAATAGGATGGTGAACTCCGGTGGACCTCGGCGCAGCAGCGACACCTAGTGGATATCGGGCGCACAAAATCCTTAGTGAATCACCGGAAGACCCAAATCCTCGTCGGAGAACGCGCAGCTGGATCGTGACAAGACCGGGTAAGTAAATGAGCCCCATTGTCTCGAGCAGCCAGAGGTGGATGGGATTCCCTTTGAATTCTATGATCTGTACAGGAAGAAATGATTGGTCACCTTATCAATGTCTGGAATTGGTCTCTTGCAGAGGGGGAATTGTTACCACCTCAAAGTTCCCGCCCCCCCCCCCCCCCTTCATTGTTCAAATCTAACCAAATTGGTGTCAATTGGTGTTACGTTTGTGCAGCAGAAATTTTTGTGCCACTATCATTTTTAATGTATTGATAATTTTTTCCAGAGGTCACCAGAGTTCATTCCTTCTAAAGTACAATGGGGAAGATTTACTCACCCGGTCCTGTCACGATCCCCACACATTTTTTTTTTAAATACAGGATTTTTTCCATATCCGTTGGGTTTTCCGACGGCCACACCCGTTCGCATGCGCCAAAAACCCGTGGCAATTCGGTGAAAACCGGTAATTTTCGGAAAACCAGAGAAGTGTTACTAGGTTTGTTTTTTTTAGCAGTTCATCCTAAACACTTCAACTTATGTGAACACCTAAACATACCTTAAAAACCAGCACAAATGTAGCACAAATGTTTGACACCACTTTTGTTTGATTCGGTTAATGGGGGCTAACCTTTTGACCTTTACAATTTAGTTAATATCTTTTGCTGGTAGCTCCACTAAAACCAGAAAAAGAATGGGTTTTGGGGAGCGATTTTTAGCTTGGTGAAACTACTTTATTCATGCCCCAGGGCCAGAAATGTGGTCTATGGCAAAGTGTCACGGTCATTTGAACTTCTGCACAGCTCACGGCATGGGTGTCCGTTATTGCCCCTGCTTTTTGCCAGAGCCGTGGAATCACTGGTTTGTAAGATCAGGCAGGAGTTACCTATGAAGGGATTTATGTAAGGGCCATCCCATGATACAATAACTACCGTATATACTCGAGTATAAGCTGACCCGAGTATAAGCCAAGACCCCTAATTTTACCACCAAAAACTGGGAAAAACTATTGACTCAATTATAAACCGAGGGTGGGAAATGCATTGGTCACCCCCCCCCCAGTATATAGCCAGCAAGCCCCCAGTAGTATATAGTCAGCCAGCTCCCAGTAGTATACAGTCTGCCAGCCCCTAGTAGTATACAGCCACCAGACCCCTGTAGTATACAGCTAGCCAGCCCCTAGCAGCATACAGCCAGCCAGCCCCCAGTAGTATACCGCCAGCCTGCCCCCATGTAGTATACAGCCTGCCAGCCCCCATGTAGTATACAGCCTGCCCCCTGTAGTATACAGCCTGCCAGTCCCCATGTAGTATACAGCCT
>WNYA01005908.1:0-13690 GCA_019512145.1 Engystomops pustulosus | reverse complement strand
TTGGCCGATCCCATCATCACAGTGACAATGACAAGACCTTATGGGTTCCAGTTGCAATCGAGATCGAGGATCCCATATACCTTAAGCCTTGCCTGCCAGCCCCCATCCTGCACTTTTACAGGCAGTCCCCCGCTAAGGACACCGACTTACCGACTGGCCACTGTGACCTCTAGTGAGCTGTCTGGATGCTTTACTTTAGTCCCAGACTGCAATGATCAGTGTAAGTGTCTAAATGAAGTTTATTTGATAATCCTTGGGTCCATGGCAGCAAAAAATTTTGAAAATCCAATGTCACCGAAACAAAAAGAAATTTTGTCTGGAACTACAATATATAAAATATACCTGTTCGACTACATACACAATCAACTTAAGGACAAACCTTAAGAACCTATCCTGTACGTAATCGGCAGACTGCCGTATTCAGAAAAATACACACATCATAAAAAGATACACTCAAATATAGGGTGCACATTAAAATATATACCACTATATCCCACATACCTGTACAATACTAATAATATTGCATACCGAATACACCAAATATGTACAGCACCCCAGGGCTGCCATAAGGGAGATACTAGCCATCACTTACTGTATAACTCAGACATAGTTCCCACTTTCTACCTCTGATTTGTCCCGGTTTTCATTTCTAATTTTATACACTAATTTTATATAAGCAACAAACAACCTCTTATTAATTTATGTTTTCGATTCGCATTAATGTTTAACCCCCATTTATTTACATGTAACACCTGCACCCCATCATTAAAGTAGCAGAGCTGGCCTGCACCCCTTAGCAATCCTATGTAGTCAGCAGTGGCCCCCAGTAATTAATATGTAGCATAGTACACCCTCCTACTAGTTAATTAACTTAATTTACCTAAAAATACAATGTTCAAGCAGCCACAGTTTTAATGAAGTGTCAATTTCAAGAAATACACTGTCCAGGAGACCATCCCCCTTATAATATACTGTCCAGTAGTACTCCCCCCCCCAACCCAATAATTATATACTGTCCAAGAGGAGCTCCTCCAAATAATATACTGTCAGATTGCCCCCTAATAATACCTGTCAGAGTGCCCCCCCAATATTACTGTCCAGATTGCCTGCCCTAATACCCCCCTAATAATATACACTTCAGAGTCCTCTCCCACAATAATCTAATGTCCAAAGTGCCTCCTTCTAATAATATTGGCAAGAATCCTCTCTAAAAATATACAGTCCAGAGTCCCCCCTATTAATATACAGTCAGAGTGACCCTCCCCTCAATTATATACGTCCAGGTGCACGCTCTATTTATTATACAGGTCCAGAGTGCCCCTCTATTAATAAACAGTACGGAGTGCCCCCCCCCTAATCAAATACTTTAGAGGAGCCACTTTGAAATAATAACTTAACACTTCTTTCCTGGTCCAAGCCATCCCGTCTCTCATGTTCCTCTTTTAATGGAGCGCCACTCACAAACCGTCAACTCGCTCTGTTGTTCACAGTGTATGATGTGCGGTGTGATGATGTCAATATAGTTAACACAGGCAGAGTGTAGGCGAAATGTTTCTGCTATGTGCTGTGTTAATCAATTCTATGTGAGTCTTTATCACACAACATTGAATTGATTTCTCTAACCTATCCAGGGCCGGGCCTGTAAGGTCACACCCTTCAACCCTTATGTTAATTCAGCAGATGAGTAAGTAGAGATATCAGACAAGTAGCCCAGATAATTATTATTTAGATGTACCCATTAGTAAGCTACGGTCACCTCTTTGGCACTTTGATCCATTGTGGTGGTCCCGTCATCACCACAGAACATCTACATCACCTGTATCAGTGTTGCAATGTCACAAAACGGTCATCACTAAGCCACTGTATCCAAACTGAGTCCAGCAGTGAAGCCACCAGAAGGTGGAGAGTATGCTTCTGTTTTTGGACATGTCACAAAATACCCTGATCCCAGGACACCAGAATACTTTCCCCTGATATCATCTGTAGGTGGATAACCCGTACACCAAATGAGAGCCAGCTTTAAAGGAGTCTTGCTACAGAGACTAGTCTTTGGGATAAGTAATCTATATCAGGCTGATGAGTAGCTCACATCCAGCGCCTCTACTGATCAGTTGTTAGAAGAAGTGGTGGCTCTTCTACACAAATGGGGGGGGGGGGGATTATCAAGAGCTGCTCATGCACCTGGATTGAGTTGGTATGTATGTATTAAATCTAGAATTTTAAAATAACTTGTGCCAGGAACTGGGAAAGGCCATAATAGAAGCAACTGTTAGGGCAGTGATGGGAAACATTAAGAGACCGAGTGCCCAAACTGCAAACCCAAAGGCGACGTTTATTGCAAGCGTGCCAACACAGCAATTTAGCCCAATAGCGCCACAATACCACTATACAAGAGACAAATAACACTGTGACATCATGAGAGCCACCATTACAACCAACATAAATGGCAGAAAGAATTGTGTTATAAGAGCACTATAGGAAGGCCAACCATTACCAATAATAACACTATACTAGAAGCTAATATAAGGATCAATACGTATTACTGCCATCAGTGTGGAATATTACCGCCATATACTGATTATCATTACCCTATACAGTGACAGCAGTCTGAGTAGAGGCAGGGGGCTGGGGGACTATAAAGTTAGTCTGCTTATGGACCAATATTGCCAACTTAACCCCTTTTGTTTTTGCATTTTCATTTTTACTCCCCACATTCAAAAATGTTAACTTATTTTTCATGTAAAGAGCTTTGTGAGGGTCTGTATCTGCAAATGCAGTTGAAATGGTGCAATTTTTTGTGCCATTTTCTCGTGGGGTCGGATTTACTGCTTTCACTGTTCACCACAAATGAAATGTCTCATATATCTTTAGGCGGGGCGATCAAGGGATACAAAAAAAAAAAATTATTTTGCCATTTTTGGCGCTAACTTTTTCATATTCAGTGTACGGGCTGTGTGTAGTGTAATATTTCCGAGGTGACTATGTTTTTAATGCTACCATTGAGAGGACCGTACAGACTTTTTGTCAGTTTGATTTACATGCTGCAAATGGCTAAAAGTGTATTTTGATCCAATTGGCAGGGAGGTGGTGAAGAGGTGGGCACATGTGGTTTGGGAGCACACGTATGACAGCTGTATTGTGGCCACATACAGACTTGCCTCATCACATGCACCGTGCGGCCAGTGATGCAGCATAGCACCCGGCCACATTGGCATGCGCGCCTGCAGTGGAGCTATGCTGGCTTCATTGCCCGCCTGATGCAGTGATGAGAACTCAGACACAGACCAGTATATATGTGGCAACAACAGCTGTCATACAGGGGGATTTGGGACACTAAACACCGTACCTATAGTTGGTTTAGGTCCCAAAGCCACCTGACAGAACTCTGAAGCTATTTCGAGCTCTAACACTGAACTGCTGATGTGCAAATACACACAGCAGCCCCAGCAGCTCTGAACTCTATCATCTTCTGATGCTGCAGGCTTCCTTCTGTGACCTCACATGTAAGCTTTGTACTTGTCTTCCGGGCTGAAGATGGAGGGAGGAGGGGCGGGCACTGATCGGCTGCTACTGTCTCACTAAGCAGTCAATAGTGAGAGCAGAGCCGATCAGCTTCAGAATGCAGTGGGCAGCCGGAGCTCCGACTTTGATAAGAATGGGAGATGGTAGCGTGCCTGCAGAGGAGGCCCTGCGTGCCCTCTTTGGCACGCGTGCCATAGGTTCGCCACCACTGGTATAGGGCATCCCCTGCCTGACCCTGCCGACACCATGGCCCAGCAACCTCTGGCGACTCTTCCGTCCACTGGCATGGAGGTGGTTGTAAGAGGAAAAAAAGTTGCACAGTGTGTACTGAGCCAGAAGTAGGAAGCTCTGAACATCATGTTAGTGGCTGAACTCAGCTCCCATTCATCTTTTCAGACAAGCCAACACAATACACCATAGTAGCAGAGTAGACCTGTATATTCCCATAAGGTTCAGAGTCTAGAAGTCGGGGCAGTCCTGGGGATGTAGATGATGGATTTCTTGTCCATACCTAAAATTAATAATTAAAATAATATAACATCAAAGCAAATAATAGCAAGTGTATATTAAATATGAATATTGATAGTTCATCCAGGTGAATAACTCCAGCAGTATCGACCATGCAGCTGTTAGGGGGCCCCAGAGACAGATCTGTGTAAGTAATAAATGTATATATCAGTGCGTAAATGTGTAAACATAAGTGTGTGTAAAGTGTTAGTATACAACTATATATATTTTATGAGGGGGTAGGGAGGCCTCATTCAATCCTGCTATGGGCCCTGATTCTCCTAGTTACACCCCTGATTCATCAATTTGAGATTGGCAAGGATGTGACATCCAGCACCACTACCAATCAACTGCAGCTCGTCCTATTGAAGAAATAAGAGCCAGCTACGGTAAGGGGAACGTCAAATGATAGAGATGTCTGCATCAGCTTGGTTTTACAGAGACTGTGGCAACTTGTAAAAAAGGTTGATCTATATTAATGACATTAATTCAATAGAATGACCTTGATATTTTCAATCCTCAGCTCCACCATTGAAACTATACATTTCTACCACAGATTTTGGCTGTTGTAAAACCTGCAAAAAATCCTAATTGTATTTCACAAGTTGTAACTCTAATGTATAACAGCAAAACCACCGGGTCTTTCTCTCTGACCAGGACCCTAGGGCTAGATACACATATGTGAAAATCGCCTGTTTTTCACCCTTTAAGGATCCCGGAAATCTGATGACAGTTATCGATAAATGGCCATGTAAAATGTTTTTAACATGGTCGAGAATCAGTACATTTGTACTTGAAACTACGGTATATTGACATAGCAAAGCTCTTATAGCTGTAAAAATTCACCTGATTTTTTTTTTATTATTTTATTTTTAGTTAATTGTAAATATATATTTTAGATGTATAGTGCACTTTGCCGGACCACAGTGTGTACATAAGAGTATTCTACAAACACTTAATCAATAAATCGAACTCCCTAATTTCATTGGAATCAGTAATGTGACCCACAAGAAATAAACTGTAAAGAAATAGCAGACGGAGCCCATGCATACAGATTGCTTGTAATGTGTAGCCAGTGGCTATATTGCTGTAAAGTAACTAAAGCAAACTAGAACCATTTTTCAGACTGGTGGGAAGTGTCCGACAGTATCATTGTTAAACTTAAGAAATGTTAACAGCTCTGCCTCTAACAAACACCTCCTAACGCTGATACAATGCAGTCAGCGAACAATCAATACTGCAAAAAGATTGTCGAAAAGTCCAAAAGAAAAAGAAGCGCGAAAGGAAGGGGAATCCGCTGCGCAGGACAGGGGGGATGTGTTTATTTTACCTCGCAGAAGCACAAGAGTCATTTCCTTTCTGAAAACGCTTTAATCATTTACTGACATTCGCAAAATGAAACCTATAAAGCAGTAAGTGCGCATTATACACAGTGATTTCGGTCAGCGAGTCTAGGAGCAGAGGAGAGACTAAATGCCACTTTTGTTGGGTAAACACATTGTTTTCCTCTAACAGGTGTCCTAAAGCACCAGGACGTACAATTACATGGATGTGCGTGCGGATTAGGCGGCGATGAAGGATTTTTACACAATACTTCTTCATATAAAAGAGTATCGACAATGCTTTGTTTAGGAGAATGGGCTGCATTGTTATACAAAGAGACACTGTACATAGGAAAAGTAAAGGTTTTCTCGCTGAAATTGTACACTTGAAAATGGCTTTTGGCATGACATAGTGACAGAGAAAGTAAGTGCCTTTTATCGTAAAATATGAGTAATCAAAAAAAATATTGAAAATATGAGATAATCCAAAAATTTTTATTGTAAATATTAAGTAATCAAAAAATATATATTGTTTTTTACTCGCCACTTCTGTGTAGTTCCAATCGCTGTTATGCCAGTTATAGTGTATCTCAAGCTAAATTCACATCTTCAATTTACTTACTTCATCTTAAGAAAAAATAGCATTACTCTTTTGCTATGCATGACGGAGCTTCCCTCTGTACATGGAACCCTATGTAACAACTTCGTTCACTACATATTTCATATATGTTCTGTTAAACAGTGATATTTCCATATTCTATTTCTTTCTATAACAGAAAAACCGTAACAGAAACTCCTGACGCCCAAATCTAACTGTGCCTAACTTTCACACACTCCCTGCAGCCCTGTTCAGAGCTTGCAGTGCTTTTAGTGGAGAATGAAATTACTGCTGTGACCATTACTCCTGACCCCTTCTCCATGGAGTGTCAGACATCTCAGTGAGATTTACCCATCTTGTAGCAAGATGGAATTCGAGGGCATTTCAGAGTGCAGATGAGGAGGAAGAAAGAAGGAACATAAGAGAAGGGCTGGCATTAGGGGCGTCAACTGGGCATTTGCCAGGGCCCCCTTCCTTTAAAAGGGCCCCCAGCATATGACAATTTTGTGGGAGAGGATGCATTCTCCTACTGTCCCTATTAAAGATACTTACCATATACTGTTTGTAAAACTAAAAAGTGTTATTATTGTGCAGGGTAAAAGGAGCCTCTTAATGAAATGGACGTGTATAAAACAAAGTTTTTTTAGGGCCCCAATTTGTTTTGTCCAGGCCCAACTTGTCTAAAATTGGACTGCATAAGAGCCAAATTAAGTGGAAAAAGAGGCACTTATTTCTGACAAGATATAGATTAGTTTTTTGTGTATACTTGTTCTATTGATGTATAGAAAGTTTGTTCAAAAGTTAGTGATATTATATTGATCAACTTCATGCGTCCATGTTTACAGACTAGATTTACTACATGGTAAAGGAATGTGGTGAAACCAACATAGTTACAGGGTTATTCTGGGATTTATGTAACTGATTACCCATTGTTACAAAAGGTATACAATATCACTTTATAGCAGCCTCCAAAAATTACAACTAAGATTTTTTTGTGATTTGAAAGGCATCAGTTTTTTCTATGCTGGTACCATGAAGTGTTTTATAATGTAACAGTAAGAGTGTTTTTTAAAGAAAATTCGACCATTTGATTTCATTGCATTATGAACTAAACATACCTTGAGAGGCTTGTAGCTACACTGATGCAGAAACATATGTGTTAAACCCTGAACTGAGTGATTTTGCTTGAAAAAAAACAATATACAATTATGATAATGAGGCTCTGCGCCTCCTACTTGGTTGCTTCTCTCTTACCCTAATTATGCACACTGCTCCAGAGATGATGTATTCCACAGTGTTGTCTTGACAGTCAGAAGAAGTAATCATCACTGCACCATCCCCCCAGCTGTGCAGTTGTATGAGTCATCCAGCTCATGTTGATTAGTCCTGTCGGGACAGTTCAGGAAAGCTCTGTGTAATGTGTTTATGTACTGCAACCAGCAGCACCCAGCTTTCCCCAAGGTCCTGAATTTTACAATGTTTTTTGAGCAAAAACTACTCGATCGGGTATTAAACAGATATGTTCCCTGCATCAGTGTATCAACAGATTCTCATGGTATGTTTGGTTCACGATGCATGAATAAATGGTAGCTTTTATTTCATTTATTCAACATTCCATTCCATTGCTGGAAAATGCATATTGGATGACCTATTAGTTTTTCTCGTGACGTGTAAGTGATAGAGAGGGTGAGCTGACCAATGTTTTTTTCTCTTTTTTCTCTTACAATAAACTATGTGTAACATAAAAAACTGTATGTTAAAAACATGGTATTTACTGATAAAACCTTCACTTAAGAGTGTAAAAAATGAATAAAAGATCCAGATCTGTATATTAGTTGTCATGTCATTCAGGCATGAAAAGATCTAGCTGTACAGTAATAGACTGGACTCTATGTGTAATATCAGTATGACTGCAACACAGTGATGTAAAAAGGGAATGACCTCAGTACCAGACATGGGATTAATGATCCTGTTCAGTGCATCAATAGTAAATGTATACTGGAGGTCAGTGTCTGCTGTGTCTGTGAGTCGTCCTTTATAGACGGCTCTTGTATACACAGGTAGCCTGTCTTATCTGAGGCAGTTTTGATCATTACCTTCCACAACTGGACTATTAGTTGTGTAATGTTACTTCATTACACAGTGGGATGTTGCAGCAGGAGAAGAGGCCGAGATTGTAAATTACAAGGGACCAGGAAATATTTAACTTGGAATCTGCATTCGGCATATTAAAGTTGGTTCATGGGGGCGTGGTCAAAGAATGGCTCATGGCTCAACTGGCAGCAAAGCATTTACCCCTTAACGCTCTGCGCCGTAGCTCTAGCACAGAGCTATAGGGATGGGTATGAAGAGGGGCTCACGGGCCTCTCATACAAGGTGGGGGTTGTTGCATATGCAGCAACCACCACCAGTAATAATCGCGGTCGGTGCTTGCAGCCGGCAAAGTCGACAGCGTTAAAAAGACGGCTACCTGGCTTCTGCAGATTCGTTACAATGAGCCAGTGGCTCATTGTAAGGAATGAGCTGCAAAAATGCCATAATTGCAATACAGAAGTATTGCAGTATATGGAGGAGCGATCTGACTATCTAGGGGTTAAAGTACCTGATGGTCTAAGAATAGTGAAAAAAAAAAAAAAAAAGTTTAAAAAATAAAAAAAATAATAAATATAAAAAATTCAAATCACCCCCTTTCCCTAGAAGATATAAAACATAATAAACAGTAAAAATCACAGACGCATAGGTATCGCCGCGTCCCAAAATGCGCTCGCCGATCTATCAAAATATAAAAACGGTTTACGGCGCGGTGACTCCGAGATGGGAATGGCGCCAAATGTCCGAATGCGACTTTTACATCTTTTTACATCACAAAAACATGGAATAAAAAATGATCAAAATGTTGCACAGTCTCAAAATGGTGCAATGCAAACGCCGGCTCATTTCGCAAAGAAAATGACAACTCACACATCTCCGTGCACCAAAGTATGAAAAAAGTTATTAGCGTCAGAGATGGCAACAAAATTTTTTTCTTTTTTGTAACATTCGTTTAATTTTTGAAATGATATAAACACCAAATAAACCTGTATAAATTGGTATCACCGCGATCGCACCGAACCAAAGAATAAACTGAGGTGTTATTTTGAGTGCCCAGTCAAAAGTCTGTAAAAACGAGCCCACAAGAACGTGACCTTTTTTTTCATTTTTCCATATTGAATTTTTCACTTGCGTACACGGCATGTTAAAATAAATAACATTACGGGAAAGAAATTTGTTACGCACAAAATAAGCCCTCACACAGCTCGTACACGTAAAAATGAAAAAAGTTTGGATTTTTTGAAGGTGGAGAGCAAGAAATGAGCAAAAAAACCTGCGTCCTTAAGGGGTTTTAAAGGGAACTTGCCATTAAATTCAACCACCCAAAATAATTACTTTGTAAAAGCTATGAATAAAAAACATTGCCCTTATCCCTGAATGGTTTCCTTTCCATGGATGAAATGTTAAAAAATACTAGAAACTAGTACTTAGGGATTCTCTGTCAAGATTCAACTACAGACATATAAAGCTCTGTTTACTATGATTAGGGGTATAAAAAAAATAGAGTGTCAAATGTTTTACACAGTAACATAACATCTATTTCAGTACGTATCTGAGCACATGAAATCACAGCATGTCTCCATTGAGGGATGGGGAGAATTAGAAGTCATGGAGTCTGTTGTTTATGTGATCAGATACATACAGATGAGTGATGTTAATATTACTGTGTGAAGCGACTTTAGATCATACCCTGGTCACAGACATGAAGTGCTGATAGTGAGAGATAGGCATGAATAAAAAATAGAGGAGAGGATTGGCTGAAAAGGAGATGTGGCCTATGATGCCATGTAACGATAAATAAGTTGGTTTAGGGGATGTGAGGAAAACCATTTTTCACTAAAGAAGAGGTTGTCAGTTAGTTATAGGGCTCTATGGGAACCTGTCATGGTATGTGTGAAAACATGTGGTGACAGTTCCCTTTAGAAAGATTCAAGCACAATCTGAATTTCATCCGTATCCATATGGATATACTGCAACATAATTTATAATGTATAAATATCCTTATTTACAGAAATACAATAAAAACATAATTCATTCCCCTAATATTTCTACCAAGAGAGAACTTTTTGCTTTTCTAAACAATAAGGACTAGAGATTGTATACCCCAAAACGCTCAAAGAAACATATCGATTAATTCACCATTGTCAAACTATAAAAAAAATAGAATTACTTTGGTGTTGGATCATCTGTTGCATCAAATTGCCAGTTAGTTATGTGCTGCATGTGTGCTATTACTCCAGTGAGCTGACAATTAGTCAAGGGTATGTCCACCGCTGTTGAATGTTATATAAAATACTTTATGAAGGGAATGAGGATGTATATGGACCTTAAAGGATGTTTCCATTTTGGCAAATTAATGTTATTGTTTGTAGATGAAAAGTTATAACAATTTTCCAACATACTTTCGATCACCTCATCATAGCTTTCTAGATCTCTGCTTGTGTCATTCTATAGAAAGCTTTGTACTTTCAATGGACGGAAAATTTATTCTGGTCACACAGGTGCACAGCTGTTGTTATATTACACAGAGTAATCAGAGCTGATGGTTTTTAACGAGCTGTGCACCTGGTGACGTCGTACGATTTACATCAACTAGAGTAAAACATAGAAGCTTCCTATAGAAGGACAGCAGCAAGATCTAGAAAAAAAACCGCAAGGAATTAATACAGAAAGTACATGGAAAATTTAATACACACGACAATAGCATTTATTTGATGAAATGAGGTACCTTTTAAGTAGATTTCTAAAACTGAGAGGAAACACGTTATATCAAGCAGTAGCCCACGGCTATTACCACCTCTTTTTCTGTTATAGAAATTCTGTCAGTATGCTGCTGCCTAGTCCTAGTCCTTACCTCTATGTCTGTTATGGGGTCCTGTCAGTATCCTGCTGCCTAGTTCGTACCTCTATGTCTGTTATGGGGTCCTGTCAGTAACCTGCTGCCAGTCCTTACCTCTGTTTCTGTTATGGGGTCTGTCAGTACTGCTGCCTAGTCCTTAACTCTACGTCTGTTATGGGGTCCTGTCAGTATCCTACTGCCTAGTTCTTACTTCTGTTTCTGTTACGGGGTCCTGTCAGTGTCCTGCTGCCTAGTCCTTACCTCTATGTCTGTTATGGGGTCCTGTCAGTGTCCTGCTGCCTAGTCCTTACCTCTGTTTCTGTTATGGGGTCCTGTCAGTATCCTGCTGCCTAGTCCTTACCTCTGTTTCTCTTATGCGTCCTGTCAGTATCCTGCTGCCTATTCCTTACCTCAGTTTCTTTTTTGAGGTCCTGTCAGTATCCTGCTGCCTAGTTCTTACCTCTGTTTCTGTTATGGGGTCCTGTCAGTAACCTGCTGCCTAGTCATTACCTCTGTTTCTGTTATGGGGTCCTGTCAATAACCTGCTGCCTAGTCCTTCCTCATGTATGTTATAGGGTCCTGTCGTATCCTGGCTGCCTAGCCCTTACCTTTATGTCTGTTATGGGTCCTATTAGTAACCTTCTGCCTAGTTTTACCCCCCCCCCCCCCCCCCGTTTCGGTTATGGGGTCCTGTCAGTAACCTGCTGCCTAGTCCTTACCTCTGTTTCTTTATGGCGTCCTGTCAGATCGCTGCTATCCTTACCTCAGTTCTTTTTGGAGGTCCTGTCAGTCTGGTGCCTAGTTCTTACCTGTTTCTGTTATGGGGTCCTGTCAGTAACCTGCTGCCTAGTCATTACCTCGTTTTCTGTTATGGGTCCTGTCAATAACCTGTGCCAGTTCCTTACCTCTATGTTGTTTATAGGTCCTGTCAGTATCCTGCTGCCTAGCCCTTACCTTTATGTCTGTTATGGGGTCCTATTAGTAACCTTCTGCCTAGTTTTTACCCCCCCCCCCCCTGTTTCGGTTTATGGGGTCCTGTCAGTATCCTGCTGCCTAGTCCTTACCTCTGTTTCTGTTATGGGGTCCTGTCAGCATCCTGCTGCCTAGTCCATACCTCTGTCTGTTATGGGCTCCTGTCAGTGTTCTGCTGCCTAGTCCTTACCTCTATGTCTGTTATGGGGTCCTGTCAGTACTCTGCTGCCTAGCCCTTACCTTTATGTCTGTTATGGGGTCCTATTAGTAACCTGCTGCCTAGTTTTTACCCCCCGTTTCTGTATGGGGTCCTGTCAGTAACTGCTGCCCTAGTCCTATCTCTATGTCTGTTATGGGGCCTGTCATATCCTGCTGCCTAGTCTTACCTCTGTTTCTGTTATGGGGTCCTGTCAGTAACCTGCTGCCTGTTCTTACTTTGTTTCTGTTACGGGGGGCGTCAGTTGCCTGCTACCTAGTCCTTCACTCTGTTTCTGTTATGGGGTCCGTCAGTATCCTGCTGCCTAGTTCCTTACCTCTGTTTCTGTTATGAGGTCCCTGTCAGTGAACTGTGCCTAGTCATTACCCTGTTTTTGTTATGGGGTCCTGTCAGGAACCTGATGCCTATTTCTATACTGTGTTTCTGTTATGGGGTCCTGTCAGTAACCTGCTGCATAGCCTTACCTCTGTTTCTGTTATGGGGTCCTGTCAGTAACCTGCTGCTAGTCCTTACCTCTGTTTCTTTTATGGGGGTCCTGTTCAGTAACTGCTGTTAGTCCTTACCTCTAGTCCGTTATGGGGTCCGTCAGTAACTGTGCCAGCCCTACCTGTTTCTGTATGGGGTCCTGTCAGTATCCTGAGCCTATTCATTACTCTGTTTCTGTTATGGGGTCCTGTCAATAACCTGCTGCCTAGTCCTTACCGCTATGTCTGTTATAGGGTCCGTCAGTATCCTGCTGCCTAGCCCTTACACTCTATGTCGTATTGGGGTCCTGTCAGTGTCCTGTGCCTAGCCCTTACCTCTATTTCTGTTAGGGGTCCTGTCGTGTCCTGCTGCCTAGTCCTTAACTCTTCTGTTTCGTGTATGGGGGCCTATCAGTACCTGCTGCCTATCCCTTACCTCTATTGTATTTTATGGGGTCCTGCCAGTAACGCTGCTAGTCCTTACCTCTGTTTTGTTATGGGGTCCTGTCATAGCCTGCTGCCTAGTTCTTACCTCTGTTTCTGTTATGGGTCCTGTCAGTAACCTGCTGCCTACCCTTACACCTATGTCTGTTAGGGGTCCGTCAGTGTCTGCTGCCTAGCCCTTACCTCTATTTCTGTTATGGGGTCCTGTCGTGTCCTGCTGCCTAGTCCCTTCTTGTTTTCTGTTTGGGTCCTGTCAGTAACTGCTGCCTATCCCTTACCTCTATGTATTTTATGGGGTCTGCCAGTTAACCCTGCTGCCTAGTCCTTACACTGCTGTTTTTGATGGGTCCTGTCCAGTAAGCCCTGCGCCAGTCTTACCTCTGTTTCTGTTATGGGGGTCCTGTCAGTATCCTTTTGCCTAGGTCCTTACCTCTGTTTCTGTTATGGGGTCCTGTCAGATCCGCGCCTATTCCTTACCTCTGTTCTGTTATGGGGCATGTGTCAGAGTTTCCTGCTGCCTAGTCATTACCTCTGTTCTGCTATGGGGTCCTGTCAGAACCTGCTGCCTTGTCCTTACCTCTATGTCTGTTTATGGGGTCCTGTCTCGTAATTGCTGCAGCCCTTACCTTTACTTACCTCTGTGTCTGTTATGGGGTCCTGTCAGTAACCTGCTGCCTAGCCCTTACCTCTGTGTCTGTTATGGGGTCCTGTCAG
>WNYA01005907.1:0-13690 GCA_019512145.1 Engystomops pustulosus | reverse complement strand
AAAAAGAGAATGAAAACCATCTGCACAACTTATGAAAAAAGTTAAATAAATTCAGCCCTTCTATTTGTGGCATAAGCTGTGTGTAGGACAGCAATAAGTAACAAGCATAAAAGATTTCCAAAAGGACTTCCAGCAGACTTCAGGAAGGAAAAAACTTTTCCTAATTAAAAAAATATCACTTTAATGCATCTTAATGAAAAGGAATTAAAATACACCATAACATCTAGACCAGTGGTTCTCAACCTGTGGGTCAGGACCCCAGCGGGGGTCGAACGACCAAAACCGGGGGTGGCCTAAAGCCATCGGAGCTGCAATTTTACTGTGTTTTTACTGCGAGTTGCATGGTTTGGGGTCACCACAGCATGAGGAACTGTATTGCGGGGTCACAGCATTAGAAAGGTTGAGAACCACTGATCTAGACAGACTGACTCGTTTCGGACAGTTGTGTCCTTAGTCTTAGTCTAAAAGCAAAGATGAGGTGCACAGTATTTAAGGAGAAGTAACCAGGAATAATGGAAGAAAACAATGCACATCTGTTACCTGATTACAGCACATCTGTTACCTGATTACAGCACAAATCCAAAGGCAAAATACAAAAATAGACACAACAGCCATATATCATGAATAATATATACAATCAGTATAGAAACATCAAATCATTCTTAAGATTCATACCTGCAGGAGAGCGTGTACCCAAAGCTAATATCCAGTAAGCTTCTCACATCCACAACTTATGTACTAATCATTGGCCAATAATTGAATAACCTTAAGGGGATTTCCAACAAATTACTCTTACATGACTTATACATTCAGTCCCCCACTTGAGAACACTCACTTACAGATGACCCCTAGTTTTAAACGGACCTCTGGATATTGGTAATTCACTTTAGTCCCAGGCTACAATAAACAGCCTTAACAGTTATCACAGTTCTTATGACAATCCATAAGTTTTAAAATCCAATTGTCACAGAGACCAAAAAAATTTTGTCCGGAGTTACAATTATAAATTATACAGTTCCAACTTGCATACAAATTCAACTTAAGAACAAACCTACAGAACCAATCTTGTACGTAACCCGGGGACTGCCTGTTTCTTAATCACGGAATGGGGAATAGTGTCTGATCTCTTTCCATTTTGTTTGTTCAAAGGGGGAGTGAAGCTGGGTCTTGGAGATTTCATATTTTACAGTGTACTTGTTGGAAAAGCTGCAGCTACAGCAAGTGGAGACTGGAATACCACACTAGCATGTTTTGTTGCCATTTTAATAGTAAGTAACCTATTTGTTGTTGTAAGGTTATTCATATGCACATAATTAATAATATGAAACAAATCACTAATATGAATAGTTACACTACATTTGCAGTTTACTCTCTTCTTTTATTTTACAGGGTTTATGTCTGACTCTATTGCTTTTGGCAGTTTTTAAAAAAGCCTTACCCGCTCTCCCAATCTCCATCACATTTGGCCTGGTGTTCTACTTCTCTACAGATAATATTGTACGACCTTTCATGGACACTCTAGCTTCCCACCAGATGTACATCTGATATTTGTAAGGAGGTGATACCCCCTACTACTGTATATTTTATAGATTGCAGGGGCGTTCTACACACCATTTGGTAATCAAATCTTTTTAGAACAATAAGTATTTCTATGTGATACTGTAAATGTATTATATTAGGAAATATAATGAAGTTGTGCATTTTTAGTTCTTGTTTACTAATACAATATAATACCAACTAAGGCAACATTCACATTACCGCAGCACAGTGGGCACACGTTGGTGCCGGGGAGAGAAGGGGGAGGTGAGCGCTGCTCACCCCCGTCCCACTTCATAATAATATATGGCGCCGTATTCCGGAGAAAGATAGGACTTGTCCTTTCTCATGGCTGCGGTACGGTACAGTGCCGCACTGTACCGCTCCCATAGGGCTCAGTGTGCCACTTGGCTTGTATGGGGGACGTATATACGTCCCCCATACGTTTGTGTGAATGTAGCCTAACATCATCTAATTTATATCTCTGTTTTCAATGCATCACATTAGTAATACTAGATTTTGTATGGGTTACTGCACATTATTGCCTTAGACGTGGGATATTGTTTCCACCCGTATCTAACCAGCATTATTACTTCATCCTGTTGATGAATGAAATTTGTAACTTCTCTAGCTTGTTTTGGCAGGCAAATAGTGCACAGAACAAAAGGTAGACGTCTGTCCTTCAGTTGCATAGGATAGAAGCCTATCCTATGAGATGCCTGTGCAAAAGAGGCTTTAGGTAACCAGATATTCTGCCAACACTTCTTAACTGTTGATAGATTATGTTGCTGAGATAGTTTGTCCCACTAGATTTAATCATCTCCGTTTTAAGGAATCTACCCCCAACCCAACACTTATAACCTGCTATACATAGGCCCCCCTTCCCCAATGTGAATCCAAACACATCAATATAATGATATATGTGTGAGAAAATGAGTCTTAAAAAATATACAAAAGAGTTTTGGTGTACCCAGGCTGCTGAATTCACTCCCTGAGCACCTTAATGGATCACCTCCATAGTATACGAGTAATCCATGATACAGTGGTGCAGACAAGAACATGATAAACTTTTTAACATAACAGACACATGGCCTGTTGAAATAACCAATGTTTACTTTGATCTGTTAAAAAAAATAATGCATTTAGTTCAGTCATGTGGCATTCGTTCAAAAAACTGATGGCACATGGCCAGGCTTGTACATGTAGCCCAACTACCTGGAAACCAATACCTGGCTAAACAAATATCCTCATTTGCATATTCTTTTTAGACTATTTGGACCAAAATGAAATTTTTATTATTTTTGAGTGCATGAGACACAAATACGGGCTGAAATAGGACCTGCTGCAAAATGTGTGGCTTGGGCAGTCAGCTCACACACAGGTCTGTGGGAACCACGTGTGGATGCATTTTGAAACATTGTCTAGCTCACAGCTAAAACGTTTGTGGACATGTATCCTTACAGTGATGTTTATTTTTTACTTAAGAAAATCGGACACAAGTTGAGCATGTTGTAAAAATTGTTAAACAGGAAGGTATTTTGAGAGAATTTTACACCAATTAAAATATCTCAGTTGGTCGCACTAAAGCACAGCACACACAGATCTGCTACATCCATACATTTACACACACAGCACTGCATCATCCATATTGTTACACACACAGCACTGCATCATCCATACACAGCTCTACTATACACAAATAAGGAACACAATGGTATCTACTCTACACACACAGAACCCCACTCTTCTCCTCACCCTGTCCCAGCGCAGCATGTCCCCATTCATGGCAGTATGCGATGATGTAAGAAGCATGTGATCAGTCACATGATTCTGACATCACCGCAGGTCCTGTAGGCAGAGGGAGAGAGCAGGGTTGAGTCTAAATTCTAGTGGACTGAATGACCTGGCCCTACTGCCCACTTGGATTTAGCCAGTTCTATATAGAAGATGCTGAATCCTAATGGGCTAAAGGACCAGGTCCCTCTATCCGCTAAGATTTAGCTTTTTCAACATAGAAAAACTAATTTCTAGTTGGCTAAAGGACCTTTATTGTTCAATTGAATATAAAAGCAATTTAAAAGGGTTTTTTTTAAATTTCCCTTGCATTTGGTGGCAGTATTATTAGTCCTCCTACACAAATTCTGATCTGAAAATTATTCGAGATTTATTAAGACTGGCGCATTGTGTAATATAACTGGCCTGAGTCTGAGCAACTAAAAAAATATATATATTTTTTTTTAAATTGTCATTTTAACAGATGTCTAAATGGCTAAATTAATAATAACGGTTCTTTTTTTAAATTTTAGCAGACCTGTTTTTTTTATTAGTGTCAGTGAGTTTCCATTTATCATTATTTTGTAGCCATCCGGTTAATTCCTACCATCTGCTCAAATAAATGAAGGTATAATGGAGAGTAAAAAATCGGATACTATTGCAAGTCCAGTGTAATCAATTGGAGAAAACGGATTTGTTATTCATCCAGAAACTGCAAAACAGAAGTCAAAATGCCGATGGGACATGGCCCTTAGGTAAATGACCCCCATTGTGCCCAGACGTGATGCTCTTTATTTGCTAAGATGTTCTTACCACTTAGTAATTCTCGTGTAACACTTGTGCGCTGGAGTTGACATCTATACCGTGTCCCACCTGGCAGAGATTTTATCAATAACCTGCGCTATTATTTTGATACAGGCTATAGTGCATTTGGCGTACTGGCCTACTTATGCCCCACAACATTTTTTTAAAAATTGGCTTGCAAGATTTAAAACTGACAAAAAGTCACAATAACCTGGCAGTGCGTCAGAAATGCGACTTTTTCATGTCTTGTATACAGAAAACTGTTAGAGGGGAAAAGGACCACGTCCCGCTGCCCACTATGATTTAGCTTGCTTTATATGAGTAGGCTAAATCCTAGTTGGCTAAAGTGTCTGGTAGAGCGTCTGGTTAGAGGTGCAAGAACAGGTCCTTCTTCCCATTAGGATTTAGCCTGTTTTATATCTGCAAAAGCCTGCCTCGGGCGCTGGTCACAGCAGGGACAGCAGAGAGCTTCAAGAATGGCCTAGATGCCTTTTTATACCTATATAACGTTGAGGGTTATGTAATATAGAATTGTTTCCCCTAAATCCTTTCCTCATTCAATCCCGTTCCCTCTCTTCCTCGGTTGAACTTGATGGACATGTGTCTTTTTTTCAACTATGATACATAATTTTTTAATTGTACAAAATGTTTTAAAAATCTTTTAAAACCTAATAAGCCCTACATAAATTTGGTCTGTGATTGCACCAACCCAAAGAATAAAAGGGAGGTGTCATCTGGAGCATAGAATGAAAACCATAAAAACAGGGCCCAAAATAAAATGGTGCAAATACATTTTTGTCAATTTCACTGCACTTGCCATTTTTTTCCCAACTTTCCAGTAGATTGCATGGAGTATTAAATTGTGCCACTAAAAAGTACAATTTGTCCCACAGATAACAAGCCGTATACTTCTGTTAATGGAATTAAAAAAAAAAAAAAAAGTTACCACTTGGAATGAGAAGAGTAAAAAAACGCAAAAAAAAAAAAATAATTCTTAATGGGTTAATTAAGTTAATCTGTATAAAAAATAATCTTTATTTATATAGTGCCATCATATTTTGTAGCTCTTTACTACTTGTGCTAGCTGCTGACCTATATAAATTTGGAACACTTTGGCCCTTGCCTTGATATATCAACCTTAAAATGGCCTTTTTAATTTACAACAAACGAGACAATTGTTTTTATTTATTCAAAAACAATATAAAACGTTAAATTAAGAATCTATGCATCTTAATTGGACTTTCTTGTTAAAGGAATTCTGTACAATAAAGATTACATCACAAGAGACATAGCAGTTTTGTTCTTTTTATTCATTTGTACTGGGCTTTAACAAACAATCATAGATAACATAAACAGATGAAACAAAAAAGGTCAAGTTTAATAATCAAAGTGCCAAAAGCAAAACTTTGTTGCTTCAATAGCAATTACAAGGTTAAGTATCATGTGGATCATCGCTATAAGGCGACATGCACACAAACTTATGGGAGATGTATATACGGCCGCAAGCGTGCGGCTGTACATACGTCCCCCATACGCTTCTATGGCTGCATGGAGCCATACCGCTCCGTACATGGGGAAAAGATAACACATGTGCTATCTTTCCCTGTATTATAGGGCCGGCCGCAATGGATCGCTATGGAGAAGGGGGGGAAGCCCTCCTCCTCTCTATGATGCCTGACGATTGAACACCGGGCTACGGCCTCGTGTTCATACGTGTGTGTGCATGCAACCTAATACTGTATGATTAAATCAGGAATTTTTTATTTCACATTTTTTGCACAGAAATTCTGCATTACTATTTGCCCGTTCGTCATCGTTGGAAATTCCTGCACATGAAAAGTGCAACCACACTGGATCATATCTTCCTTGGAAAAGAGGTGACAGTAGCAAAAAGCTGTTAAATGGATTTTTATTTTTTTTTTATTTTAGTATCCATGTATACAAAAGGCAACAGCTCTAACTTTTTGTTTTCAAGGCACTGCAAGGTGCTGCCTCATTTTGTCTTGCAAAAACCTCATTTTCCTTAGGTCCATATTATGGGCTAAAGCCACGCCATTGGCAATCAGAAAGACCCCACAATCATTTCCTCCAACCTGCTCTTGGCAACAAAGATAGTTCACAGTCAATTTCTCTATCACCAGTAAAGTGCTGTGCATATAGTGTAACCATCTGCTTTCGAAGATTTGTGCAAATGTTATAATATGGCAGAGAATCACACACATAAACCTTTCCATCATACAATTTAGAAACAACCCAATGGCCCACAACATGGTGAATCTGAAGCATATGATCTGCTGGCTGAACATTTGTACCACCATGAGAGATAATGATGGTATCCACCAGCCCACCCACCAAAGGATATTGATCTGCGATCAGGTATTGGCATGCATTTATTATGTTGCCATCCAACCACATGCCACTACCAATTTCTACTTTGTGTCTGTTGAACAGATTTATTTTCCTTATGGAAACACACTGCTCTGTGTTCTGGCCAGTTGCTGAAACCTGATTACTTTCGGTTAATAAAGAGGATTGCCAAACATCCAATTTTAGCAAGCCATATATTGTGCACCAAGGGCTTTGAGCTTACCATTCTTCCTTTTAGGATGCGGTTTAATTTCCACTCTTTGTTCTACAGTGCTGGAGGTTCTAGGAGTAGGTATACCATGGTCTTTTGGTACTAATGAGTAGACCTTCTTTAGAAACTCTTCTGCACTGGTGCTCAACTCTGTAAGGGCATCCACATCACGAATCAGGTATATTATGTCAATAAACTTTTTAAAGGTTTGGGTGTATTTTCTTCTCAAATAAGTGCAGTTCTACCTTTTCCTAGGGGGTAGGGGTTGTATTTCCTGTACAGGTCTTCCAACAGCTGGTAACTCTGTGTCAATCAAACCATCTTTCTTTAAGCCAACATGACTTTCAATGAATTCACTGTCCAAAACAAATAAATTGTTGTTCCTGCATCAATTCTTTCCCGTTGCCAAAGGGAACATTGCAAAATCACACACGTGTTTGCATGGCATAATATACTTTTTCCAGTCTCCACACATGCAGGATGGCAGCTCTCCTCTCCATACAACAGTGTATTTAGTTTCAGGGACAGATTCACTGCACACAATGAAAATGCCATTTTCCTCACTTTGAATTGAGATTTTTGATTTGTCAAGTGTACTTTTCCACCTTATCAGCACATGTGTAGCAAATTCTCGTGGACTGTTTCTTAGAAATGTTGGCACTTCTGCGCAAAATTTTTTGTAGTGTTCACAGCTTTGAATATTAAGTTGCACATACCTGTAATAAATAAATGAAACATTAAGACCCACTAAAATATTGTCTGCCAATTTTCTAAAATAACATTTAACATCAGTATCTGATCAATGTAGTTGCAATAGCAACCTAGAGAACCAAAACATTAAATTTGATCTTTATTTAATATACATTGAATATTTATTAAACTCCTAATGGCTGTATAGCATCTACCTTTCGAAGGAATAGAAGCTGTTCTGCAGTTCCTCAGTGCTGCTGCCATAACTTGAAGTAATCTCTTCAAGGTTTGTTTAAATATAGGCTACGGTATGTTGAAACTAGACTCAATATATTAACTCAAGTAAGTGTTCAGTCTAGCTGTTAAATGGGACATACACTGAATATTCAGACTAGTAGAAGTATAATTACTCTTAAATTAGTGTGTTAATGTTGACTTATAATGCACTGCGCGCCGCTAATCACTCATTATAAATGCCTCACTCTTCCTCCTAGAAGACAAACGGAATGTCATCTTGATCTGAAATTAAAAAAAAAAATTGGGTATAATCAAAAACAAGAATTTCACACGGAATAGTACAGCATTAAATATGCAAAATGTAAGCATTTTGCCCCTGCTACTGTCACCACTTCCTACCTGTCTTCTCTCAGTTTTTTTATGTTTCAGGGTCTTGGAAATAGACCAATCTTTTCCAAGATGGCAGATAAAAACTCTTCTGCCAACTATAACATAAGGAACAACTGAAAATTCAGAGTCCGGTTAAGAATTTGGATTCAGACTTTGCCAATGTATTCTTGATTTAGAGTTTGGCAAAAAATCTATTTGAAATTCGACATTAAAAATTATGGTGAATACAATTTTATTAGGTTTTGAAAAATTTAAACCTTTTGTACAAAACAAACAAACATTCTTCATTTTGCCATACATTGACGCCAATAACTTTTTCATACTGTGGTCTATGAAGCTTCACATTTTGAAGGATCTGCTGCAGTTTTTGTGGGACTCTATGACCGTTTGATAATTTTCTATTTGAAACATTTTTTACAGAAAAATTTAAAGTGCGAAGTGATGTTTCGTATATTTGTACTCCATTTTCCATTGCAAGGTTCACTGCTGGGAATAATAATTTTTATATATTAACAGGCATTTTTGGATATGGTAATAACGAAAATGTTTATCTTTTTTCTTAATACAAGTTTTAGTGAAAGGGGAACGTAGATGCCACCGGTGGCTTGGCTGCTGGCATTTAACTGCTGCATTATGCATGGTATGTCTGGCATATATGAAAGGGGCTCAGCCCAAGATCCATATTCATACTTCCGAAATTGATCCAGACATACTAGTGTTAAGAGGTCAAGGGAGTTATCCGAGATTAAGAAATAATTAAGGGGCTGGGGCAGGCTATTTAAAATAATAAATGTGTATTTACCTCCTCCATCGCTGCTGGTGTCCCACAGGTTTGCCTTTTGGGTATACTAAAGGATGTGATCCATGGCCGCTATGACTACATATTTTTCTGCTTTGTCCTATACTATGCTCGCAAGGTAGTGCTGTCCTGGAAAGATCGGGAACCCCCTCCCCTGAATCGATGGATAGAGCTAATTAATAGCGTTATCTCAATAACCCCCTCTCAATAGGAAGTGTCCCCAGAAATTTGAGCTCATCTGGTCTCGTTAGTATTTGAACTCGCACACATCCATGTAATTTCCAGTTACTATGCTTTGGGGTTTCAGTGTAGATGGAGGAGGGGTTGTCTTCTGTTATTTTCTGTCTTATATATCGTTGTGCAGTCCTGTGGGTTTGTTTGGTACTGTGTGTGGATGGGCGGTAGCCTGTGGTCCTCGCATTGTACATTTCGGCAAAATGTAATGATTTGCGCATATCTCCTGCATTACAAATTGCTTGCCATCATTGGAACATATTGTCACTATTGCCGATTATCTACTGTCTAACATATTTCTGTAGTCCAATGCCTTTTATTGTATTTCTATGTATTGTTGTTTATTTCTTACTGGTTGCAAAAATTCAAAAATAAAGACTTTTGGGGAAAAAAAATAGTTAATTAGTACAATGCAAAAAAAATGGCAACGAAAATCGACAAGCTGTAAACAATAAGCAAAAAGGTTAATGATTTAATTTGCCAACTTGAAGGTGAAGAAATAATCAAAATATTATAACTTGGTTTATATGATGTAGGATTAGAAAATGAATCTAACTTTATAATGAAACCTAAAATTAGGTCACAATGGTGGAATTTATTATACCAAAGTACTTTGAGCATTTAATCGACACAAAGTTTGACTTCTTCGTATTCGACTATTGCAGTGATCATTTCTTCATAGGATGTGAAGTTTTTGACAATTTTGGGGTGCTGTGGAACATCAGGCAAGAGAAAAGGTATAAAAGGATGCTTTATCAACAAATTAACGAAAAGGAGCTCCAGGAAAAATGAGGGCCAGCTGGAGCTGGAGGGTAAGCATACAAGTTTATTGTTTTCATAGCATAAGCCGAGTCAGGTTTTTTCGGCACAAAGATAAGTGCTAGAGTATATACGGTGTCAATGATTAGCAAGGCTATGCTCCCATTTTATTTTTTGTAGTGGTTAACAGCGAGCGTGGCACAGTGAAGGGGACCAGAAGCTTCTGTGCAAAGCTTCGTTCTAGCTGGCAAGGCCATGCCACCACCTTCACAAGCGGCCCTGCAGAAGGTGATTGGGGCATGTAGTACTCTTAGACGCGGGAGCTCACAGAGGCTACTCGATGACCTGAGTAGACTCTGATGGTAATTTTCATTTTAAGCACAAAGGCTGCATTCTATAGAAAGTTTATGGATGATGCAGCCATTAGAAATCTACCATGTGATTTAGATCAGTAAATAGATTCCCGATGGTAGATTTTCTTTAACATCACTGAGGGATTTGGCTTCCGCTTAAAGTATCCTTTACAGCATAATGAAAACTCCCAGCCTTTCACCATATTCCATCCAATGTTTACTGCTTTTGAGTAGACATAACTGTTACATTGCTACAGTTTCTTTATCTTCATTGTCTTCACCTACAACAGCACTTTCTTCTGTTGTCCACTGTTGGTCCATTTCTAAAGGAATAAAAATAAATATTTGTTTGAAAATAAAAAAGCCCCTATATTAAAGGGGTTATCCGGGTATACAAATTTACTTAGAGCCAGGCTGAGGTGGGCTATTTAAAAATAACAAACGAGTACTTACCTCCCCCGGAGCCGCTGATGACCAGCACCGCGGTCCGTCTGATTCGTGCCCGTTTGTTTACAGGGGCTTGCGGAAGCTCCCTGTACGCCCCTGTAAACAAACCAGCGCACAGATGAAACTGACCGCGGCCATAAGTAAATTTGTATACCCAGATAACCCCTTTAAAGGCCATCTACTAGCAGAATTGTAAACCAAGCACACATACATACTGGTGTGTGCCGCCTCTGGCAGGATCTGCTCTTCTTTAAGATTCTTATGCCCTTGTTTAAACAAAAAACAAGGGCATAAGGAGCTAATAGAAGAACAGATGCTGCCAGTGGGGACACACATCATATATGTATGTATGTCATATATGTGTGTATGTCAATGTGCTTTGTTTACAATCCTTCATCCGGGTGGTAGATGCTCTGCAGTACACAGGCCTCTGCGTGATTACGTCATATCACACGCCGCCCTGTGTCACTATAAACAATATGGCTGCCAGTGAAGGCATGGATTTCAGGGGGGGGGGGGGAGAGGGTCTATACAGGGGCAGGGGCAGACGCTCTATACCGGGGGGGTTTGGGGGGGGGGCAGGCAGTGTGGTATTGGGGTTGGCGAGTCTCTATATACCATTTATGGGGGGAATCTGTATAGAGGGGCTAGATTTTAATTAAACCAGGTGGCCTTATTTGGAGTACTGTATATCATTTAATTTAGGAGTACCCGGTATGTATATGGAGGCTGTTATAAATAAATGAGGTAAACTGTATATAATCGGGTGTGTATATAAATTAGCAGGGGGCTGTAAATCACGGGGCCTAGTACATATAATAAATTGTGGGAGTTGTAGATACTATAATTTATTTGGGGGAAAATAAGGATGCTTTATGTGGGGAATAGTGTGTTCAGTCATGTTGTGAGAATAGTATATATTAGGAACACGCCCTATTATACTGTAAGTGACTGTGTGGAGTTGTTCTGCATGTAGCTGAAGACATTTGGCTGTGAATTTAGCATAGATAAACCATGACCGGGAGAAATCATAAAGACATGCTCTTCCTGATGGGGCAGATCATCACCTGTAAGGTACTAGATGTCACTGATGTCTATGCCACTACTAGTGTGTGAGGTAGCATCATCGTGGGCTGCATTTTCAATTTTTGCCTCAGGCAGCAAAAATATTAGAATTGGCCCTGACCACACCCTGTCCCAGACAAACTGCTGCAGAACATCACACAATTTTCTCCCGCCTTCTAAATGGTACCACACCTTGTCCCAGACAAACTGCTGCAGAGCATCACACAATTCTACCTTCTAGAACAGTAGTGGCGAACCTATGTTAGCGTGGCAGAGAGGGCATGCAGAGCCCTCACTGCTGGCACGCGCCCCATCCTCCCAACCGCTGCCAGGTGCGGACTGGTCGCTAAGCCAGCTTCCTTCTGTACCTGCTCTCTACTGAATTTACTGCAGGCTCCCCAGCGCTGCTGTCTGCTCACAAATTAACGCACGTTACAAGAATTTATGCAGGCAGCAGCACGGAGCTGGATACTCACACAGCATCTGCTTTATGGTTCCTTTCCACGTGCTGTCAGAATGATCTGCAGATGATTTGAACTGCAGGACAGAGTTCTGTCTGTGAGAAGGTGAGCGGGTGAGGATTCAGATCTGCTCACTCTCCTGAGTCCTGTTTGGCCTCCTGTGTCTGGTTACTGATTGCATGCGTTTCCATAGAAATGCATCTGGATCGGGTCAATTCCTGCCCCGTACCCTAGTGCTGCGTTTGTAAATGCAGCGCTAGTAGTACTTGTAACCACACCCTAAAGCTACGTGCACATGAATGCAGTCTTAAGCAGTCTTTGCATTAATAGGACTGCTGCCTCTTCCTCAATGTATCACGTATGAAACAAGTATAGCAGTTTTGAAATGCAAATAAAACGCAATGGGAAGGAAGCTACCTCTGATTGGGAATGTATCATTTTATTGATTCTACACTAAACCATCAGTTTTCAGGTTAAATTGCTGTACTGGCACTTTGCCATAAGTAAGTAGGTTTTGGGTTGCAGTTTGGGCACTCAGTCTCTAAAAGGTTCGCCATCACTGTTCTAGAAGCTACCGCACCCTGTTCCAGACAAACCCCTGCAGAGTATCACACCGTTCTCTCACCTTCTAGAAGCTACCACACCCTGTCCCAGACAAACCCCTGCAGAGCATCACATACCGTATATACTCGAGTATAAGCCGATCCGAGTATAAGCCGAGACCCCTAATTTCAACACAAAAAACTGGGAAAACCTATTGACTCGAGTATAAGCCGAGGGTGGGAAATGCATTGGTTACAGCCTCCCAGTATATAGTCTGCCATCCCCTGTAGCATACAGCCTGCCCAACCCCTGTAGTAGAAAAAAAAAATAACACTGTAATCATCTTTCCGACGTCCCCCATGGGTCCTCTTCTGTCTCAGACTGTCTCAGACAGAAGAGGACCTACGGGTCACGTCAGAAAGGTGAGTTTTGCCTTTATTTTTTAGTTGACTCGAGTATAAGCCGAGTTAGGGTTTTTGAGCAGAAATTTTGTGCTGAAAAACTAGGCTTATACTCGAGTATATAAGGTAATTCTCTCACCTTCTAGAAGGTACCACACTTCAACTGTTTCCATCCATGGAAAATACCATAACTTGTTACAGAAAGTACCAAGACCAAATAGCAATGGGACAGGCACTACCAATGTCAATACATGAAGTATGGTCCACGTATCCCAAGTATGAACAATATCATCAAAACAAGAGGAAAAAGAGAGGATACGTATAGTGGACTAGAATAAATTCACAAATTTTATTAATACATATACATATATAAATCACAACAAGACCACAAATACAAATAACATTAAACCTGCACCGGTAAAGGTGCACTAAACCTCCCAGGACCAACGTGTCCTGGGCTCCCTGACCCAACTGGCCAATAAGCATACAATGTAAGGTGGTGGTTGCTAGATAAGACTAGGCAACTAATAGGCTGTAAACAAACATATAGGGTATAAAGTGAAAGGTGCAGCACATATGCAAAAAACAGCCTAGTCTATTGGCTGCCTACAGGCCTAGCG
>WNYA01005906.1:0-13691 GCA_019512145.1 Engystomops pustulosus | reverse complement strand
GTGGCTACAGAGGGAGGGGGCAGTGTGGCTACAGAGGGAGGGGGCAGTGTGGCTACAGAGGGAGGGGGGCAGTGTGGCTACAGAGGGAGGGGGGCAGGGTGGCTACAGAGGGAGGGGGGCAGTGTGGCTACAGAGGGAGGGGGGCAGTGTGATCATTGTGAGGTGTCGGCTGGCCATGAGAACATGTGGTTATGTTACTTAGTATCACTCCCTTAGCTGCTACATTTGCCCTTTTTCTGGGTACATTGTGGTGATTTGCCATATTCCTTATAAGATACGACACGGTCTCTATATAATGAGATGCCACGTCCTGATTTTTGCTATAATTCCTTTAGTCTTGTGATGCGTTCCGTTCCTTATTTTCCATTTAATGTTCCATTTTCCTAATGGAACGTTATCTTTCCATAGACTATAGTGGAGGACGCACTTCCGGTCTGTGCGTTTCATTCACGTCTGGTCCGGAATACACAGAACCATATGAGAGGGGAACATCCAGAATTTACTTTTTACCTTGCACTTCTTTCCATTGCACATTTTGTGCTTTTAACGTTCATTAACTCATTGGGGCACATTTATCATACGCTGGCGCTCGTGTGCCAGCGTATGATAGCCCCGCCGCTGCTTCCGCCTCATGATGTATCGGGGCAGCCGGCTGTGCAGCGTTTATCCTATGCCAGGCAGGGCATGACTTTTCACATATGAAAAGTCACCGGCAGCAGCAATTGCTTACACATGACAGTAATGCCCCACGCCAGACAACTCCCGGCCAGCCATGCCCTCCGCTCGGCCGGCCGCTCACCCCAAACCCCCCTCCCCCCCCCCGTTCACGCCGTGGCGGAATAAGCTAGCATTTGCGATTATTTCAGGGCCTGATAAATATGCCCACTAACTCTATGTATGACATTATTTTATTTCACCATCACGGACGGACGGATGTACTGACGCACAGGTATCTATATACAGAAGAGCTCTGCTATTGGTGCATCTTATGTATTACACATTTGCACTTTTACTAGGATAGAATCATTTTGATAATTGCACTATTGCACTTTGAACTTGTATGAGGGAGGAGTTTGTGATGTCATGTGATGTCCTCCATCTTGTATAAATATCTGTGTTGAGCCGAAACTATTCTCAGTGCGTGGATTAGTGATGGGGATTCCGGCTCTTCTTACTGAGCTGGATCATTAGGCTCCGCTCACTAAGAAAAGCCGGCTCTTATTATATAATAGGGAGCCGCAGGCCAGTCAGGCCACCACTCCACTTTTAACCCAATATTATCGGGATAAAGGGGGTGGGGGGGCGTGGGGAGCCGTTTTGGGATGGGGTTTAGCCATTGGCTCACTGAGGGGAGCCGGCTCAGGTTGTTCAAGCAAATGAGCGGGCTCTTTGTGCTGGCTCATTCGTGAACGAACCATCCATCACTAGCGTGGATGATACTATGCTACACAATGCACAGTGGCACCACCTGCTGGATGAAAGTGGAGCTTCCATCTGTGTGATGCAGGTAATTGCTCCCCCGTGGCCCCTGGTTTCTGCTGACAGGGAATCACTAGGATCTGGTTTCCTGCAGAGGAGGACAATGTCTTATGTAAGAATCATCTAGAGCAGAACTTGCCGGGAGGTGCCTGTGTTTTCTGAGTGTTCCTGCTCTGGTAGATTATTTGCATTACTTGTGAATGTGGAAAGTCATGGACAAGGTTTAATACTTTAGCTCTGCTTTAGGGGGCATTTACACGACCATCCTAGGGCCTGTGATGTGGTCGCATTGACTCCTGGCTAATATGACTACTGGGTAATCACAGAGACCACAGTCATGACCATAAGTCATGAGACTGATACAAATGGTAATTGTTACAAAGTCTCCGGCATCAGGTGTTATAATGGTAATTTACATATTCTCCAGAATGTTATAAAGAGGGATCAGCTTCACAGCAATTCATTACACAGTCAGTATTTACACAGAAAATGAACTTTTTCCCCCAAAACACATTTCACCTTCATTGCAGGCGCCTTAGGCGGAGCAGCTGCCATGGTGTCAATGATGTCTCCATTAACACCGGTGCGTGAGCTAGTGAGGACAGGGCTGGGGACAATGTGTCATGTGTAAGTAACAATCACCACTGGGCAGTATAATAGGAGCAGGTAACATGGTGTCAGTGATGTCCCCAGTAACACAGGTGCAGGGGCTGATGGGGACAGGGCTGGGGACAATGTGTCATGCGTAAGTAACAATCACCACTGGGCAGTATAATAGGAGCAGGTAACATGGTGTCAGTGATGTCTCCAGTAACACAGGTGCGGGGGCTGATGAGGACAGGGCTGGGGACAATGTGTCATGTGTAAGTAACAATCACCACTGGGCAGTATAATAGAAGCAGGTAACATGGTGTCAGTGATGTCTCCAGTAACACAGGTGCGGGGGCTGATGGGGACAGGGCTGGGGACAATGTGTCAGGATAAGTAACAATCACCCCTGGACACTTTACAAGGAGGCTGGTGCTTGGCATCATTGTTTCTCTTCTGTTACCCATGGTTATCTCTAAAGAAACACGTGCAGTCATCATTACACTGCACAAAACTGGCCACAGGGAAGAGTATCGCAGCTAGAAAGATTGCACCTCAGTCACCGATCTATCGCATCATCAAGGAATCCAAGGAGAGAGGCTCCATTGTTACCAAAAAGGCTCCAGGAGGAGGAGCAGCAAGCGCCAGGAGCGTCTCTTACAAGTGTCTCAGCTTGGGGATGGGGCTCCCAGCATCGCAGAGCTCAGGAATGGCAGCAGCAGGTGTGAGGCATCTGCACGCACTGTGACACTGCGGAGACTCCTGGAGCAAGGCCTGGTGTCCAGGAGGGCAGCACAGAAGCCGCTTCTCTCCAGGAACCATCAGGGACAGACGGATATTCTGCAGGAGGTGCAGGGAGTGGACGCTGAGGCCCCCGAGGGGTACTATGCAGCCTGACACACCCTATACCCTGCCCTGCCCCCATAGGGGTACTATGCAGCCTGAAACACCCTATACCCTGACTTGTGCCCACAGAGCTTACAATCCATCTAGACACGTGTCAAAGGCGCTGAACACACCCTATACCCTGCCCTGTGCCCAGAGGGGTACTATGCAGCCTGACACACCCTATACCCTGCCCTGTGCCCACAGAGCTTACACTCCATCCCTACACACAGTGTACTCCTCACCCTACCCACCAACTGCCCCCTCTGCCACCAGGTTAGGCATCCACACTGCCCCCATAGGGGTACTATGCAGCCTGACACACCCTATACTCTGCACTGTGCCCACAGAGCTTACAATCCATCTAGACACGTGTCAAAGGCACTGAACACACCCTATACCCTGCCCTGTGCCCATAGGGGTACAATCCATCCATATACACAGAGACAGACACACCCTATGCTATAGGATGGAACATGTGGATACAGTATATGATGTGGATACACAGTTTATATGATGGATAAAGTGTAGGAGGTGGATACATTCTATATGATGTAGATACAATGTATGTGGTGAGTACAATATGTGATGTAGATAAAGTATAGGATTAGGGTTATGCGGTGGATACAGTATATGATGTGGATACAGTGTATGCGGTGGATGACTCTTGGTTTAGTTTCACTCTTCTGGCTTATGATATTGTCATGACATGGCAGAAGGATGGAGAGAGGTAAGGAGAGATGCCACCATGTTCATGTCAGTATCAGACTTATCATCCTGGACACAGCCCCATAGCGGTCCCTCCTGATTCTGTGACTCTTGGTTTAGTTTCACTCTTCTGGCTTATATCATCCCTGAACATGGACCCATGGCGGTCCCTCCTGACTCTCGGATCAGTCTCTCTCTCTTGGCTGATGATATTGATATAATGTGGTGGGAGGCTCATTAGAGGTGATGTCAGGAGTAGTCAGTGGCTCTAGTGCTGTGCACACTATCACAGCCATCATCCCTGAACATGGACCCATGGCGGTCCCTCCTGACTCTCGGATCAGTCTCTCTCTCCTGGCTGGTGATAATGATATAATATGGTGGTAGGTTCATTAGAGGAGATGTCAGGAGTAGTCAGAGGTGTCCTGGGTTGTGCAGGTGCCAGGTTGCTTTAGAAATATAAGTAGAGTGAAAAGTGAAGGGTATGACGGCTTTTTTCTAACTTCTTTTTTCCTGTTTTTAACTGCAGGGGTGTCCGGGGAGTTGTAGTGTGTCCTGGGTTGTGCAGGGTGCCCTGGGGTTATTGTAGGGTGTCCTGGGTGGTGCAGGTGCCCGGGGTATTTGTTTTAGGGTGTCTGGGGGTGGCAGGGTGCCCTGGGTATTGTGGGTGGTGCAGTGTCCCTGGGTATTGTAGGGTGCCCCCAGATGTGTGAGGTGTCCAGGACTGCGTAAGTGTCCTGATGGTGGTAAGGTGCAGAAGATTGTCAGGGTCTCCTGGTCCTATGTAGGGTATCCCGGGTCTACTGTATCCACATCATAATACTGTATCGCACCCATACACTGTATCCCATCAAATACTGTATCCCCGCATACACTGTATCCACATCATAACTGTATCCACCGCATACACTGTAATCCACATCATATACTGTATCCACCGCATACACTGTATCCACATCATATCTGTATCCACCGCATACACTGTATCCACATCATATACTGTATCCACCGCATAACCCAATCCTATACGTTATCTCATCACATATTTACTCACCACATACATTGTATCTACATCATATAGAATGGTACCACCTCCTACACTTTATCCTCATATAACTGTTATCCACACATATACTGTATCCACATGTTCCACAGAAAAAAAAAAAAAATATCCTATAGCAATAGGTGTGTCTTCTCTGTGTTATGGATGATTGTACCCCTATTGTCACCGGGCAGGTTATAGGGGTGTTCGTGCCTTTTGACACGTGTCATAGGATTGGAAGCTCCTGTGGCACAGTGGCAAGTATATGGTGTTGTCATGCTGCATAGTACCCTATGGTGGCAGTGTGGATGCCTACCCTGGTGGCAGATGGGGCAGTTGGTGGGTAGGGTGAGAGTACACTGTATTTGTTTTAGGGATGGAGTGATAGCGCTGTGGGCACAGTGCAGGGTAATAGGGGTGTGTCGGCTGCATATTACCCCTCTGGGCACATGGCAGGGAAGGTGTGTTCAGCGCCTTTGACACGTGTCTAAATGGTTGTAAGCTCCTGTGTGCACAGTCAGGTGTATAGGGTGTTTCAGGCTGCATAGTCCCCTATGGGGGCAGGGCAGGGTATAGGGTGTGTCAGGCTGCATAGTACCCCTCGGGGGGCAGTGCAGATGCCTCACTTGGAGGCGGAGGGTCCAGCTGCTGTGTAAGAGTTGATGAGTACCTGTGTGTAGGGATGGAAGTGGTAAAGCTCTGTGTGCGCAGGCAGGGTGTAGGGTGTGGTCAATCTGCATATTACCCTCGGGGGCAGTGCAGATGCCTCACCTTGTGGCGGGGGGTGCAGTCGTGCTTGCAGTGGGTCCAGCGCTGGGTAAGTGAGGAGTACACTGTGTTATGGATGGAGTTTGAGCTCTGTGGGCACAAGGGCAGGGTATAGGGTGTTCAGGCTGCTAGTACCCCTCGGGGGGCAGTGCATTTGCCTCACCTGGGGGCGGAGGGTGCAGCGCTGCTGCAGTGGGGTCCAGCTGCTGGGTAGAGTGAGGAGTACACGTGTGTATGGATGTAAGTGTGAGCTCTGTGGGCTCAGTGCAGGGTAAGGGTGTGTCAGGCTCATAGTACCCCCGGGGGGGCAGTGCAGAGCTCACCTGGTGGCGGAGGTTGCGAGTGCTGGCTGGCAGTGGGTCCAGCTGCTGGGTAGAGTGAGGATACACTGTGTGTATGGATGGAGTGTAAGCTCTGTGTGCTCATTGCAGGTCTAGGGTGTGTTGGGCGGCATAGTACCCCTCGGGGTGCAATGGCAGATGCCTCACCTGATGGCGGAGGGTGCAGTCGCGCCTTGCTGAGGGTCCGTCTGCTGGGTAAGAGTGAGGATTACACTGTCTGCTCTGATCACTCAGGCAGGGCCGGCCCCTTAACCTAGTCCCGCCAGCCCCTGCCCGCCGCCCGCCCTCCTGGCACCCTCCCAGACCTTCATTCTCTTCCTCCCCAGCTGGGAATAACTCACAAAATAGCAGACCTCAGAACATTTCACAGCTAGTTTGTCACAAGTCCTTTCCCATCCAGACAATCATCTGTCCGCACTCCTCCTCCTCTCCTGATGTTGTTACAGTGTAATCAGTGCAGATCAACATGCTTCAGTCTGGTGTACCCTGAGGATACATTGTATCACTGCGCCCCATCCCCAAAGCTGAGACAACTGTAAGAGACGCTCCTGGCGCTTGCTTGCTCCTTCTTGGGCTCCTGGGCCTTTTTGGTAACAATGGAACCTCTTCTCCTTGGTTCCTTGATGATTGCGATTAGATTGTGACCGAGGTGACATCCTTTTTCTCCGCTGCTATACTCTTCCCTGTGCCAGTTTTTGTGCAGTGCAATGATGACTGCACGGTTTCTTTAGGATAACCATGGGTTACAGAAGAGAAACAATGATGCCGACACCATCCTCCTTGTAAGTGTCCAGGGTTGTGATTGTTACTTACTCCTGCACTTGGGTATGTTGGGCCCAGCCCGGTCCCCCATCAGCCCCTCACCTGTGTTACTGGAGACATCACTGACCCATGTTACCTGCTCCTTTATACGCCCAGTGGTGATTTTCTTACACATGACACATTGTCCCCAGCCCTGTCCCCATCAGCCCCCGCCACCTGTGTTTACTGGGGACATCACTGACCCATGTTACCTTCTCCTATATACTGCCAGTGGTATTGTTTACTTACTCCTGCAATTGTCCCCCCATCCCTGTCCCCATCCAGCCCCCCGCCCTGTGTTACTGGAGACATCACTGACACCCTGTTACCTGCTCCTATTATACTGCCGGGTCAGTGGTGATTGTTACTTACCCTGACACTTGTCCCCCAGGCCCTTTCCCCACAGCCCTGCCACCTGTTTACTGGAGACATCACTGACCCATTTACCTGTCCTATTATACTGCCCAGTGGTGATTGTTACTTACACATCACATTGTTCCACCCTGCCCCATCAAGCCCGCCCACCTGTGTTACTGGAGACATCACTGACCCATGTTTTACCTGCTCCTATCTACTGCCCAGTGGTGATTGTTACTACACCTGAACACATTGTCCCCCAGCCCTGTCCGCCCCATCGCCCCCACCTGGTTACTGAGACATCACTGACACCATTTCCTGCTCATGAATCTGCCCAGTGGTGATTGTTACTTACACATGACACATTGTGGGGGTCCCCCGCCCTGTCCCCCATCACCCCCCGCACCGTGTTACTTGGGGACATCACTGACACCATGTTACCTCCCCCCCCCCCCCCCCCCCCCCAGCTCCTATTATACTGCCAGTGGTGATTGTTCACTTACACATGACACATGTCCCCAGCCCTGTCCCCATCAGGCCCCCGCACCTGGTTCCTGGAGTCATCACTGACACCCCTGTTACCGCTCCTATATACTGCCCAGTGGGATTGTTACTTACACCTGACACATTGTCCCCAGCCCGTCCCCATCAGCCCCCGCACCTGTTGGTTACTGGAGACATCACTGACCCATGTTACCTCTCCTATTATCTGCCCAGTGGGTTATTGTTACTTTACACTGACACATTGTCCCCAGCCCTGTCCCCATCAGCCCCCTCACCTGTGTTAACGGGACATCACTGACACCAGTTCCTTCTCCTATTCTACTGCCCAGTGTGATTGTTTACTTACAATGACACATTGGCGTTCCCAACAAGCCCTGTCCCCATCAGCCCCGCACCTGTGTTACTGGAGTCATCATGACACCATGTACCTGCTCCTATTTACTGCCCGCGGTGATTGTTACTTACACATGACCATTTGCCTCCGCCGGTCCCCATCGCCCCCGCACCTGTGTTACTGGAGACATCCTGACCACCATGTTACCTGCTCCTATTATACTGCCCAGTGTTGTTGGTTACTTACACTGACACATTGGTCCCCAGCCCTGTCCCCAATCAGCCCCCTGCACCTGTGTTACGGATACATCAACTGACACCATGTTTACCTGCTCCTTTATACTGCCCAGTGGTGATGTTACTTCCACATGACACTTGTCCCCGCCCTGTCCCCATCAGCCCCCGCACTGTGTTACTGGAGACTCTGACACATTGTTACCTGCTCCATTATAACTGCCCAGTTGGTGATTGTTACTTACACATGACACTGTTCCCCCACCCTGTCCCCATCAGCCCCCGCATCCTGTGTTTACTGGAGACATCACTGACCCATGTTACCTGCCCTATTAACTGCCCAGTGGTGAGTGTTACTTAACATGACACCATTGTCCCCAGTCCCCTGTCGCCCATCAGACCCCGCACCTGTGTTACTGGAGACATCACTGACACCATGTTTACCTGCTCCTATTATACTGTCCCATGGTGATTGTTACTTTACACATGACACATGTCCCAGCCCTGTCCCCATCCACCCCCACCTTGTTTACTGGGAGACATCACTGGCCACATGTTACCTGCTCCTAGTATACTGCCCAGTGGTGATTGTACTTACACCTGACACATTGTTCCCCCAGCCCTGTCCCCATCACCCCCGCACCTTGTTACTGGGACATCACTGACACCAGTGACCTGCTCCTATTATATACTGCCCAGTGGTGAGTGTTTACTTACACATGACACATTGTCCCCAGCCCTGTCCCATCTCCCCCCACCTTTTTTACTGGAGACATCACTGACACCATGTTACCTGCTCCTATTATACTGCCCAGTGGTGATTGTTACTTACACATTACACTTTGTCCCCAGCCCTGTCCCCCATCAGCCCCCCACCTTTTACTGGGGACATCACTGACACCCATGTTACCTGCTCCTATTATACTGCCATTGGTTATTGTTACTTACACTGACACATTGTCCCGCCCTGTCCCCATCAGCCCCGGCACCTGTGTTACTGGAGACATCACTGACACATGTTACTGCCTCCTATTATACTGCCCAGTGGGTGATTGTTACTTACCCATGACACATTTCCCAGCCCTGTCCCCATCAGCCCCTGCACAAAATGTGTTACTGGAGACATCACTGACACATGTGACCTGCCCTATTATACTGCCCATTGGTGATTGTTACTACACCCTACTATACCCAGGGCACCCTGCACCACCCAGGACACCCTACTATACCCAGGGCACCCTGCACAGCTGTGATATTTCTGTGGAGAGCTTTGTGAATAACGGATTATGAACTCCAGACCCAGTTTCCACGTTACATGTGGGTGTCATTATGGATAAGGTCTCTGCCAGGCTCATATATCCTCCTGATGTGACGGACAACCAGTGTTTCCACACCTCGCCCCACCCTTCACCTGACAATGGGACAGGTTCCAGCTTATGGAGTAATACTGACAGTAGTCATGGAGACAAATGCCCAGAGCAGACAGTCTCTCGTACCACTCCCCACTACTACACCTACCATCCCTGAGCATGTGGCCACGGCGCGTCCCCCCTGATAATTTGATATTTCACCAGTCTCGCTCTCCTGGCTGGTGATATCGACACGATATGGCAGATGGCATGACAGCCATCAGGCCTGAACACGGCCCCATGGCGGTCCCTCCTGATTCTGTGACTCCTGGTTTAGTTTCACTCTACTGGATTATGATATTGTCATGATATGGCAGAAGGATGGTGAGAGGTACGGAGAGATGCCACCATGTTAATGTCAGTATCAGACTTATCATCCTGAACACGGCCCCATGGCGGTCCCTCCTGATTCTGTGACTCCTGGTTTAGTTTCACTCTTCTGGATTATGATATTGTCATGATATGGCAGAAGGTTGGTGAGAGGTAAGGAGAGATGCCACCATGTTAATGTCAGTATCAGACTTATCATCCTGGACACGGCCCCATGGCGGTTCCTCCTGATTCTGTGACTCTTGGTTTAGTTTCACTCTTCTGGCTTATGATATTGTCATGACATGGCAGAAGGATGGAGAGAGGTAAGGAGAGATGCACCATTGTTCAGGTCAGTATCAGGACTTATCATCCTGGACACAGCCCCATAGCGGTCCCTCCTGATTCTGTGACTCTTGGTTTAGTTTCACTCTTCTGGCTTATGATATTGTCATGATATGGCAGAAGGATGGAGAGATGTGAGATGAGATGTCACCCATCAGTCAGGCTCTAGTACCACTCTCTTGTATCCAACTTATTCCTGAACTTTGACCCATGTAATTTTCTTCTAATGCTTTGGCGATTCACTTTCACTCTCCAGGGAAGAGATATTTACATGATAGGGTGATAGGTTCAAGAGAGGTGAGGAAGGATGTCACCATGTGCCACCAGACTTACTATCCCTAAACTTGGACCCATGGCGGTCCCTCCTGATTCTTTCACTGTGGATTCACTTTCATTCTCTAGGGAAGGGATATTTGCACGATATTGTGATAGGATGAGAGGTGAAGAGAGATGTCACCCAGCTGTCAGGAGAAGTCAATGACTCAAGTGCTGGACACACAACCCCAGGTGTCATCCATGAACACAGACCTATAGTGGTCCCTTCTGATGCTTTCACTGTCGGTTCACTTCCCTGGGAAAGGATATTTGAAACAATATGGCGATAATTCATGAGGTGGAAAAGAGGGTCACCAGTTGCGGTCAGGAGTAGTCAGTGACTTAAGTGCTGTGCACTCGAATCACAGCCATCATCCCTGAACATGGACCCATGGCGGTCCCTCCTGACTCCGGAGTCAGTCTTCTCTCTCCTGGCTGGTGATAATGATATTTAATTATGGTGGGAGGTCATTAGAGGAGAGTTAGGAGTGATTCAGTGACTCTAGTGCTGGGCCACACAACTACAGCATAATCCCTGAACTGGACCCATGGCGGTCACTCTGATCATTGAACTCTCGGATCAAGTTTCTTCTATCTGGGCTGATGATATTGTATTAATATGGTGGGAGGTTTCATAAGAGAGATGTCAGGAGTAGTCAGTGGCTCTGGTGCTGTGCAAACTATCACAGCCATCATCACTGAACATGGACCCATGGCGGGCCTCCTACTCTCGGGACAGTTCCTCTCTCCGGCTGTGATATTTGATATAATATGGTGGGAGGTTCATTAGAGGAGAGTCAGGAGTAGTCAGTGGCGCTGGTGCTGTGCCACACTATACACAAGCCATCATCATGAACATGGACCCATGGCGGTCCCCCCTGACTGTCGGATCAGTTCTCTCTCTCCTGGCTGGTGATAGTGAGATAAATGGTGGTAGGTCATTAGAGGTTGATGTCAGGAGTAGTCAGTTGCCTCTGGTGTGTGCACACTATCACAAGCCATATCCACTGAACATGGACCCATGGGGTCCTGTCCTGAATCTCGGACAGTCTCTCTTCCTGGTGGTGATAATGATATAATTGGTGGTAGGCTCATTAGAGGTGATGTCAGGAGTAGTCAGTGGCTCTGGTGCTGTGCACACATCACAGCCAATCCCTGAAAAATGGACCATGGCGGTCCCTCCAGACTCTCGGATCAGTCTCTCTCTCTGGCTGGTGATAAGATATAATATGGTGGGAGGTTCATTAGGGAGATGTCGGAGTAGTCAGTGGCTCTGGTGCGTGCACACTATCACAGCCATCATCCCTGAAATGGACCCATGGCGGTCCCTCCTGACTATCGGATCAGTCTCTCTCTCTGGCGGGTGATAATGATTATAATATGGTGGTAGGATCATTAGCGGTGATGTCAGGAGTAGCAGTGGCTCTGGTGCTGTGCACACATCACAGCCATCATCCTGAACATGGGACCATGGCGGTCCCTCCTGACTCTCGATCAGTCTCTCTTCCGGACTGGTGATAATGATATAATATGTGGTAGGCTAATTAGAGGTGATGTCAGAGTAGTCAGTGGCTCTGGTGCTGGGCCACTATCACAAGCCATCATCCCTGAACATGGACCCATGGCGTCCCTCCTGCTCTTCGGATCAGTCTCTCTCTCATGGCTGGTGATAATGATATAATAGGGGGAGGTTCATTAGAGGAGATGTCAGGAGTAGTCAGTGGCTCTGGTGATGTGCACACTATCCAGCCATCATCCCTGAACAGGACCCATGGCGGTCCCTCCTGGACTCTCGGATCAGTCTCTCGTCCTTGGCTGATGATATTGAAGAAGTGTGGGACGGCTCATTAGAGTGACTGTCAGGAGTAGTCAGTGGCTCTAGTGTGTGCACACTATCACAGCCATCATCTGAACATGGACCCATGGCGGTCCCCCATGACTTGTCGGATCAGTTTCTCTTCCTGGCTGGTGATATTGGATATAATTATGGTGGGGAGGTTCATTAGAGGAGATGTCAGGGAGTAGTCAGTGCTCTGGTGCTGTCACACTATCACAGCCATCATCCCTGAACATGGACCCATGGCGGTCCCTCCTGATTCATGACGCTCGGATCAGTTTCTCTCTCTTGGATGATGAATATTGATATATTGGTGGGAGGTTCATGAGAGGGGGATGTCAGGATAGTTCAGTGGCTCTGGTGCTGTGCACACTATCACGCCATCATCCCTGAACATGGACCCATGGCGGTCCCTCATGACTCTCGATCAGTCTCTATCTCCTGCATGGTGATAATGATATAATAGGGTGGTAGGTTAATAAAGGAGATGTCAGGAGTAGTCAGTGGAGTGGTGCTGTGCACACTATCACAGCATCATCCCTGAACATGGACCCACTGGCGGTCCCCCCTGACTGTCGGATCAGTTTCTCTCTCCTGGCTGGTGATATTGATATAATATGGGGAGGTTCATTAGAGAGATGTCAGAGTAGTCAGGTATCTGGCTGCTGTGCACACTATCACAGCCCTTATCCCTGAACATGGACCCAGGCGGCCCTCCTGATTCATTGACTCTCGGATCAGTTTCTTTCTTGGCGATGATATTGAATAATATGGGGGAGGTTCATAGAGGAGATGTAAGGAGTAGTCAGTGGCTCTTGGTGCTGTCAACATATCACAGCCATCATCCTGAACATGGACCCATGGCGGTCCCTCTCTGACTCTAGGACCAGTCTCTCTCTCCGGCTGGTGATAATGATATAATATGGTGGTAGGTTAATTAGAGGAGTGTCAGGAGTAGTCAGTGGTATGGTGTGGGCACACTATCACAGCCATCATCCCCGAACATGGGACCCATGGCGGTCCCCCCTGCTGTCGGATCAGTCTCTCTCTCCTGGCTGTGATAGTGAGATAATATGGTGAGGTCATTAGAGGTGATGTCAGGAGTAGTCAGTGGATCTGGTGCTGTGCACACATCACAGCCATCATCCCTGAACATGGACCCATGGCGTCCCTCCGACTCTCGGATCGTCTCCTCTCCTGGCTGGTGATAATGATATAAATGGTGGTAGGTATAGAGGTGATGTCAGGAGTAGTCAGTGGCTCTGGTGCGATGTGAACACTATCACCAGAATAATTCCCTGAACATGGACCCATGGCGGTCCTCCTGACTCTCGGATAAGTCGCTCTCTCCTTGTGGTGATAATGATATAATAGGGTGGAGGTTCATTAGAGGAGGTCAGGGGGGTAGTAGGGCTCTGGTGCTGTGCACACATTCA
>WNYA01005905.1:0-13697 GCA_019512145.1 Engystomops pustulosus | reverse complement strand
GTGGGGAGATGGGGGCTGGTGCATGCTGTGTGTATGAGAGATGGGGGTCGATGCATGCTGTGTGTGTGGGGAGATGGGTGCTGATGCATGCTGTGTGTGTATGGGAGATTGGGGCTGGTGCATGCTGTGTGTATGGGGAGATGGGGGCTGGTGCATGCTGTGTGTATGGGAGATGGGGGCTGGTGCATGCTGTGTGTATGGGAGATGGGGGCTGGTGCATGCTGTGTGTATGGGAGATGGGGGCTGATGCATGCTGTGTGTGTGGGAAATGGAGGCTGATGCATGCTGTGTATGGGGAGGGGGGGCTGGTGAATGATGTGTGTGTGGAGAGATGGAGGCTGATGCATGCTGTGTGTATGGGGAGGGGGGGCTGGTGCATGCTGTGTGGGAGATGGGGCTGGTGCATGCTGTGTGTGTGGGAGATAGGGACTCGTGCAAGCTATGTGTTGGGGGGATGGTGCATGTTGTGTGGGGGGGGGGAGAGTGGGCTTGTGCCTGCTGTCTGTGGGGGAGGGGGGGGGCAGGCTCATGTTGTGTGTGGGGGAGGGGACTGGTGCATGCTTTGTGTGGGGGATGCGTGTGAAAAATCTGTCCATCAGCAGTATGCAAAAAACGAAATGTGAACCCAGTCTTAGGATGATGCCACACGTGAGGGTGCGTTCACACGTTGCGTTTTGGCCTGCATTTTCATTGCATTCGAAACGCATTACAACAACTGAGGAGGTGATTTTCCTTATTTCATTACAATTTACATTTGTAAATGCAAATTTTAACAGTAATGTAATTAGGCAAATCACCTCTCCTCAGCTCTTGTAATTGGTTTCAAACACAATGAAAACTCAGGCCAATATGCAACGTGTGAATGCGCCCTTAGCGTTTTGATTCCGTTTTGTAACGATCAAAATGCATTGCGATGTGCAAACGTATGCGATTGGCAGTCACTGCCCGGTGTCTTGTATTGTGTAAATGCGGGACACCGGGCGCTGATTGTGAATGCATGCATTTGCATACAAACACATATGCAATCTGCTGCAGGCCACCCCAGTGCGTCTTGATTCCGTTACAACACCGAATCAAAACGCTAACGTGTGGCATTACCCTTATTGTCGCTTATGGTTAGTTGACTCCGCCTACTTGTGATGGCCACACCTAAAGTAAATTGGCCCCGCCTATATCATGGGGCCACTTTTAATCTTTTTCCAGGGCCACTTTAAAATCCCAGTCCGCCCCCTGCCTGATGAGCACTTCTTTGAGTGACATTAAAAATTTCACTCTTATAGGGTTTTTTGGGACCTTCTGAGGAATGTCCTTCATAGAGGAGAGAGGAAAATAAGGATTCACAAAATTTCCACAGGTAGATATAAATTATTATAAGAGGTTTTCACAATCATTTGCTATAAATTGTCACATTGTTCCTCTGCCAGACTCCGCACAATGCACTGAAAGAGACATTTCATAATAGTGAAGGGCGGTGCGCCGGAGGTGTTTATTTTTTAATAAATTGGCTTCGTAAACTAAGATTCTGTAAGATATAGAACAAATAAACTACCCTGAGTCCTAAGAGTCACAGCCTTGAGAAGAAGAGGAGCAGGTAAGTAGTGACATTTATATGTAGTTATGTACAAGTTTACACATTCACTAGAGATTTTTCAAAATTCTTTTAAATAGCAATTAACTTTCTCCTAATGTAATAATGTTTAAATTGTCAATAAGGGAACATTTCCAAAAAAATATAAACATTTGAAGAAAAAAACAACATAGTAAGTAGTTATTTAAAAAAATGATTTGGGTCCAAGACTAAATGATAATTGCAATGATGTGCAGTGGCTTCAGTCTCCGTCTAACCAGCAATATCTTTATATAGTTATACATGTATATACAGGGCATATATGGGGCATTTCATCTCATAAAGCAGGCTAAAGGGGTTCGACACTTTATCTCATATTTTTTGTAAGGTGTTTATAACTGTGTGGGGCAGGATATTTGTGTCCCTCACTCTGTAGAACCTAACAAGTCCATATATTGCTAGGACTATTACTAGGACTGTTACTAGGGATATTACTAGGAGTATTACTAGGACTATTACTAGGACTGTTACTAGGGATATTACTAGGACTATTACTAGTGCTATTACTAGGAGCATTACTAGGACTACTACTAGGGCGATTACTGGGAGTATTAAGAAGATTATTACTAGGACTATTACTAGGATTAATACTAGGATTAATACTAGCCTAGTACTTGGACTATTACTAGGAATATTACTGTAAGGTGTTTATAACTGTGTGGGGCAGGATATTTGTGTCCCTCACTCTGTAGAACCTAACAAGTCCATATATTACTAGGACTATTACTAGGACTATTACTAGGAATGTTACTAGGGATATTACTAGGACTATTACTAGGACTGTTACTAGGGATATTACTAGGACTATTACTAGTGCTATTACTAGGAGCATTACTAGGACTATTACCAGGGCTATAACTAGGAGCATTACTAGGACTACTATTAGGGCGATTACTGGGAGTATTAATAGGATTATTACTAGGAGTATTACTAGTAGTATTAATAGGATTAATACTAGCCTAGTACTTGGACTATTACTAGGAATTTTACTAGGACTAATACTGGAGAGATTACTAGGACTATTACTAGGACTAATACTAGTGCTATTAGTAGGACTATTACTAGGACTATAAATAGGACTGTTACTAGGATTATTACTAGGGTTATTACTAGGGATATTACAAGAGCTATTACTAGGACTATTACTAGGACTATTACCATGACTATTACCAGCCTAGCACTTGGCCTCCTATTACTTATCACTACTGTCTGTTCTTATGCGTAAAAACTGCTGCTTTCTCTTTCTTCACAGCAATGCGGAGTCTCTGGATCTCTCAGTTATGGATATTGGCTGCAGTATTTTATGGTGAGAGATCACATGATGCTGGTTATTTATTCTGGGTGATTTTCTAGTACAAGTTACAGTAGATTCAATGTAATGAAACTTTAGTAACCAACGCATGCATGACGTAGACTGCAGAACATACTAAGCTCCCTATATACTCAGTCAAAGGGTCCTTTAATAAAAACAACATAGGTAACATTATAATTTTAAAAATAATCACCAGAACTCCTTGCTGGTGGTAAATTGGTTATAGCTTTATTTTTTTTTCCACCATAAACCCACAAAGCTAAAACATAAACTTTGATATTTCTGGACTCCCAACTGGCAAGTCGGCCAGACGAGCATCACCAAATTTTCTCTTTCCACCAGCTATAACTTTATAAAAGACTACAAATAAAATGTGAAAAACTGAACATCAATATATTAAAAAGGGGAGGGAGGGCGTAGCTACTTTGAGTTCTGTGGTGACAAGAGGGAGCCGGACCAGAAATACTGCCTTAAATACCCAGAGTGTGCCAAAATAATGAGGAACCACTTGCTAAGGTAGGAAATGAGGGGTGAGTGAAACCCTGAAGTATCTGCCCACTCCCCTTTATTAAAGTATAAAACTGCCGATTTTGTGAGAATTAATCCCTTATTCCTAGATCAGAGACAGAGAGGCCTAACAAACACAAGGCTAGGTGTAGTGCCGCAGTCATAAGGAAATATCAGTGTAGGACAATGCAAACTAGGAAACAGACAGGAGAAAAACCCGACCAGATAATAAACCTCTAACCAATCACATGTAGATATTCTTAGCTAGAGGTAGTTATGGTCAGTAAGTGTCTCCTCCCAGCACCAGGAGCGAGCAGACCCTGGGAGGAGAGGAGACGGCTGCTGTTACTCAGAGAGAAATATTTGGGAATCACACGTAAATCGTCTGCACTTAATAGTACCTGTACCTTGCATCCTGTATCCTGCCACCAATAGGTGGCACTGCAGGGAAATTGACAAAGGACGATTTGTAATCCCCATTGATTACGGTTGGTCACTGAAGGTCCCAGCACCTTGTGGTCAGATTATTACAAAGACACTTGTCAGGGATGGCGCAAAATAGAGATCCCCTTAAAGGATGGGATTTTATATATACAGTATACAAATCTTTGTATGGGTTTTATTTATGAGATAAGGAATTTTATGAGCCCCTTTGGGGACAGGTCCTTATGTGGGTTTTCATTTCTGATGTGTGATTTCTAGAATACGTTGATCCTGTTTTAACAGAAATGTAATTTCTCTGCTTTCATCTCAGATGCTGGTGGAGAAATATCAATATCAGGTAAATGTACTGAAAATCATTTCTTTTCAAGATCTTGGGTTAGGAAACAAGGACTTTTGTGATATGTTGACTACTTCGTCTGTAACTGGCTCAGAGGAAGAGAGCGAACAGGGTAAGATACTGGAGAGAAGGGGATGAATGGAGTGAGTGTTTTGAGAAATTATTTCTGGGCAAATACAGTCAGGTGGCCAGATCTTCAGCCCCGAGGTCTGTGACAGGTGGCTGCACCTTTGGTATTAATAAGGTATGATGCTTTCAGGAATTTAATTCCCCACCACACACACACACTGTCACCTTGAGTGGGTATTGATTGGACCACTCTCACCCTACACAACACATTAGCTATGGCCTGAACCAGTTGCAGGCAGGACCTGGCAGAGAACTGTATGGCTACACAACTAGAGGCTGAAGACTATATCCCTGCCAGAACTTGATTAATCCTCTCCACTCATGGATTACACCTTGCAAATTGTGTAACATGTTCTACAAAGCTAGTAATAGAAAAAGACCAAGGGAATTAGAAGGAGAATAAGGGCTCCTGGTGGGAGAATATTCAAAATCTATTAAGCTAAGGTTAATACCTAAAAATATATGCAAAACCGGGTCTTTTTCCTTACTACCCAGCAAGTTGCACATTTTATTCAATCAGGCCCCACTGTGGCAACTGTGGAAATAAAAAGATGATACATTGGATTGTTTTTAAAACCATAACTGGAGAAGAGATTTTTTTTCTTCTTTTCTTACAGGACTAATATCTGGAGCAACGTGGGCTGTTAATTCCAGTGAGTTTAATGTAAAAAGTATTTGTTTATAGTGTAAATGATAAAAACCTAAGGGGATGGTTTGGGGCACAAAGAAGGACATACAGAACAATGATCACTATAATGAGCCCCCCAAAACTGTCACATGTCTACTTGCCTCCAATATCCTAGGTGATATGGGACAACTATGAGGATAGTCCCTCCATAAGATTCCGAACTGAAACTTCCCATTAAAAATAGGGTGTGAACAGCTCTAAAAGCGTTTTTTCTTTAAGGACCAACTGGTGTTTTCATTGATCTCTCTTTGGGAACTTCATTCAAATTTGTGCTGGTGTCAAAATGATAAAAAAGCATCAATTTGGACATTTGGATTTTTTACCTTGGAGATACCTGATATGTTATGACTCTAATTATTTATTTTTGCATTATAGGGACAGGGGATTGATTAAATGTTTAAGGCTTTTAATAGATTTTTTATCTTTAAATTCTGTAGGAATGTAACCCTAGGGGGTCTGATTGATTATGCAAGTAATACACCTGTAATAGTGCCCTCTTACATTACTACCATCACACAAAGCACATTGTCATACTGAACATCTCCAGAGGTGGCGCTGCAGGGAAAAAACTCCTTAGTTTGCCCTTAAATTAGAGCTGATCACTAAAGACCCCAGTGGAATGACACCTGGTGGGTAAATTATTATCAAGGAATCTGTCTGTATGTGAGACTTTATGAGCCTTGTTAGGAACAGGTCAAGTTCCGGGGTTATGATGTCTACAGCTGGAATATTGTGATATTATTTTCCGTAAAGGTCATTTCTGTTTTTGTTCTCAGATGCAGATGGACAGCAATCAATAAATATAACGGGTAAATGCACCAAGGAAATGTCTATTTATGTTTGAGGACAATATTTTGTGATATGAGGAGCAGGAATATGTATCGAAAAGTGTCAATTGCAATTCTTAATCAGGAAATCCCATCTTGTAGGATACCGATTGCCCAGAGTGCACCAATTACTGCACAAATGTGCAGGTTATTAAATACTGGCGCCCCATGCACTGCTCAGGAAGTGGGCGCTATCCTTTTTTAGGTGCCGATTTAACATAGAGCATTATATTATATTGAATGAATGGCAAACTCAGAATAATCACTAACAGCCCCTTTAGGTGCCCATTTTTCTGTCTTGTTGGACACAAAACTGGCGCAGACACACATTCTCACTAGTTCTCCTTCTTCTTCCCGCTGCATGTAAGTGCTTTGTCTTGCGACACAATTTGATTCTTAAATCTCACGCTCAGTCCGAATCAGTCGGATCATCCAACCACCCGCCCCCCGATTTCTGTCGCATGAAAGCCAGCGATCACGGGCGACACAATCTCAGTGCAAACCTCTGTTAAATGCCTGTTAAAGCTGCGCAAATCCTAAAAACAGTCCGACGAAAGTGCAATCCACGACCCTTAGAAAATAAGCCCCCATGTGTCATGTGTACAAGCATGAATAAATCTGCCCCTGTGAGCCTATGTATGACTATAGTATATAAAATTAGAAATTTGGTCCCAATGTTTTATATTGCCCCCAATTGACACCCCTGGGGCTAAAGAGCTAAGTTCGCATTTTAAAACATACAGGGGCACATTTACTAAGGGTCCAAATCGCGCATTTCCGTCGGGTTTTCAGAATTTTACCGTTTTGCGCCAAATTGCCCCGGGATTTTGGCTCACGCGATCGGAATGTGGTGCATCGGCGCCGGGTTGCATGCAACGGAAATCAGGGGGCGTGGCTGTCGGAAAACCCGACGGATTTGGAAAAAACGTGGTATTTAAAAAAAAAATCAGGAAGAAAAAGGTGAACTCCGACGGACCTCGTCGGGTCTTCCGACGGAAATCGCCGGAAGACCCGAATCCTCGTCAGAGAACGCGTCGCTGGATCGTGACAGGACCGGGTAAGTAAATGTGCCCACTGTTTACAATTACGGAATTTGTCACAAATTTCTATAACTCAGTTTAGTTCAAGTTCAGCTTTTTATGTGATCAGGGAACATTCACAGGGAAATGAGGAAACTCTTGTAATAAGGGGATAAATAGGACGGTTATTCAGTAATAAGCTGAAAAGTTTTTTCTTCGATTCCTACAGGAGAGATATCTGGAATGATATGGGGTGTGAATTACAGTGAGTATGATAATATAATAAGTATCTGTTTTCAGTGGGTAAAGTATAAACACAACCTAGTAAATTTAGCATTTTATTTTCTAAGATGTTTAGAAAAATTTAATTATTCATTGCTAGAACCACCTAGAACGGTGGGACTCCAGACGCTACCTGTAGTGGCTTTCTAGCAGGCCATGCCAGAGGTTTGGCTTCATAGAAAGAATGTCAGTAACTGACAGCCTAATGCATTGCTTAGTGTGTGTATTACCTCATAATAGAGAACAGTTGATATCCTGCCGGTGCTCACTTATGGCCCCCTCATAAAAAAATAAAGTTTACAAAAAAAAAAGTACAAAAAAACTGTTAAAGGAAATCTACCATTTGTATTTAGACATTATTATGATCACTGATCTGAGTGGTAAAAACTACAGACCTTTAAGTGAAAGTATCCCCCCAAACAGCCACATTACCAAAACAAAAGTAAGCTTTTGTCCCCAAAAGATTTCATTAAACATATGAACATTTGTTTTTTTTAAATTCAATAAATTTGGTATCACTGTGGGTGAATTGACTCAGAGAATAGATGTTGTTATTTAGGTTTCACAAAAATCTTTTATTAGAAAAAACAATGTCATATTTGCGTTCTTATTTAAATATACTGCACAGAAAGGGTTAATAAACCCTTCAACAGTAGGACATAAAAAGAAAAAACAAAATGTAGTACGTTTCATTGCGAAACAAACCAGACTCCATCTAGATATGTTGACCAGAAAATGAAAAAGTTGTAGCTTGTGGAAGCATGGAGAAAAAAAAAATGAAAAATCGCCTGGGCAGTAACAGGTGCCGAGCTGAGGGGTTAACGGGAACTTGTCATCAGAAAGTTATCCAATTAACCATTACCAGTATGTTGTGAAGCAGAAGAACACCTTCCAGATTATGTTCCTTTCATGGCTCATTATTCAGTAAAACAACTTTAAAGTGAGATGTAAATTAGTTGTATAAAGTCATGGAGGCGGAGAGAGATCAGCATTGAAGTCAAGCTCTCCTCACCTCAGAATGAAGGAGATGTCTGGATGTTGGGCCCTCAATTACAGTGAAGAGATCATTCTGAAGTCAGGAAAGCTTGACTTCAGTGTTACACTCTCCGTCTCCTTGACTGTATACAACCAACTTAGATCTCACTTCAAAGTTGATTTTCTGAACGTTGCCACAGCGCTAAGCCATGAAATAGACATGATCTAGGAGATGTTTGGCTGATTGATGACATACTGGTAGTGTTTTATTAGGTCAGTTTCTGCTGACAGGTTCTCTTTCATATGAAGACATATGTTGGGGATTCCCTGTTCTATTATAAGTTATTAAATATTTCAAGTTGAAAAATTGGTATGTATATGTGGACATTATATACGCAACAATGACAATTCCTTCTGTTCTCAGGTGCAGAATCAGCTGGAGGTAAATGGACTGGAGAAATTTCAATAATGTTCAAGATTTGATGGTGAAATCAGGGCAAAATTTTGTGGTGTCTGTTTATGTAATGATTCATTCCCCACCACTAGGACCTGGTTGGTCTTTCATGGGTTCCATTTTCCATTCTATTGTTGTAGTGTGTATTTTCTTAAAACATGTCCTACTACAACCCTGGAGATGAAGTCACGGCCCCTCATCAACCAGGGTCAAGCTCTTCTGAGTTTTAGAGATTCATTCCCCACCACCAGGACCTGGTTGGTCTTTCATGTGCTACATTCACCATTCTAATGTTGTGGTGGGTATTTTCCTAGAGAACATGTCCTACTACAACCCTGGAGAGGAAGTCACAGCCACTCATCACTCAATGGATCAAGCTTTTTGAGTATTTCAATCAAGACTCTCTGCTCCTCTTTCCTTTTCTTCTTTTCCTACTCTGACCTGAGCCTCCATGTTACATCCATTGCGTTATTCGAATACTGCAATGACAGCTATTTTCGGACAGTTTTATAGCAGACAAGGCTTCAAGAGGACATAAAAGACTCTTTACCCTTATTCTACCTCCACTGCAGTGGAAAAATAGGGCAGACACCATAGTTATCCCTGGCATATGGGTTATAGCAGAATCATATACCAGACAGGACCAAGTCTCTCACTACTATATCTTAGTAAATTAGGTTGGAAAAAGATGCAAGTCCATCAAGTCCAACATACAAGAATGAAATGTTTTTTTTTCCATAAACCATGATATTTTATTAGTAGAGATTCCTGGCTCAGGTCACCAAAATTAAGTTTACCATCCACCAATACCCCCAAGTCATTTTCAGTTGCAGCTTCACTAATCAAGTAGCTGTTTAGAACATAATTTATTGTTTCCACAGACCAAATGTATAACCTTGCATTTATCTACATTAAACATCATCAGCCATTTCTCCACCCATTAATCCAGGTCTAACAAATCCCTCTACTGGCCTTGGTATTAATTATTTAACAGAGCATAGTATCATCTGAAAATATTGAAACTCTACTGTGTAAACCATCTAAGAGGTCATTATTAAAAGTATTAAAAATAAGGGACCCCAATACTGACCCTCGTGGCCCCCACTGGTAACTTTAACCTAATCTGAGAATTATCCTTTAATGACAACCCTCTAAGTCATTTGATACCCCAAATACACAGATTTTACCCTAGTCCCAATAATCTCATTGTGATATTCACACAATAAAGATCATTTTTAACCACTTACTTTTGCAATTTCAATCAGTTTTTTTTTTGCTGTCTTTGGTCCTTATAAGCTATTAATGAAAGGACATGCAGAAATTATATCTGTGAAATGCTGTATTTTTGTTAATAACAGTGGATAAGTGAATCTGTTATTGTGTTATCCCGGATTTATTTACGAATTTTGTTTTCATAAGAATACCCCATTAAAGAGGACCTGTCACCCCCCGAAAATTGCACTAGGAGCTGCTTACTAAAGTAAGATGCAGCAGTGTTACACTGCTAGCGTTATTGCAAACCTCCGATATTGCTAACAAACACCTCTGTGCGGCTGGCCTATGGAGTGAGCGGGGCAGTCCGGGGAAGAGGCAGTGCCTCGGACTAACCCCTCATGAATACGCTGGACCAGTTTGTGAGGACCGGTGTTTGTATTGTACAGCACGGCAGTGTCTGCTAGCGTTATCAGAGGTTTCCAATAACGCTAGCAGTGTAACACTGCTGCGTCTGTTTTAGCACTAGGAGCTGCTTAGTTTAGTAATCAGCTCCTAGTGCTGTTTTTGAGGGTGACAGGTCCTCTTTAAAGGAGTTATCCAGCTGTTAAAAATTACTGAGGGCCTGGCTGGGGTGGGCTAGTTAAATTTAATAAACATCTACTTACCTCGTCCGGTGCCGCTGATGTCCCGCGATGCGGTCCCTTTGATCCGTGCCCCTGTTTGTTTACAGGGGCACAGAAGTCGCGTACAGGGAGCTTCCAGTCCGCGATGTGGCCGGCTCCTCCCGTCCGTCCCTGTCTCTCAGCGTTGTAAGCGCTGGGAGATGGTGTCGGATGGGAGCTTCAGGCCGGCCGGAAGCTCCCTGTGTGCCCCTGTATACAAACCGGCACACAGAGGAGACGGGCCGCGGCGCGGGACATCGGCAGTGCCGGACGAGGTAAGTAGATGTTTATTTTGTTTAACTAGCCCACCCCAGCCCGGCCCTCAATATTTTTTAACACCCGGATAACCCCTTTAAGGAATCTCCAAATATTTAAAACAAGGGCTGTCTATCACAGTACATAATTCTTGTAGCCGGTGGAATATGCCATCTAGTGATTTGTCTATTTCAGTGGTATTGAGGTGGCACTGCACCACTTCCTTGGTTAAGCAGCCAACATATAATAGAAAATTTACATTATTCCTCATTATGTCTTCCACCAGGGGATTCTCCTGGGTTAAGACAGTTAAGAAGGTGACATTCAATAGATTGGCCCTTTCTTTATCTCCCTCCAGTACGACCCCCGGGTTATTCATCAGAGGGTCCACACTCTCCATTTTTAGCTTCTTGCTGTTTATCCCAAATTATTTGGGGTTACTTTTACTTTCAGCCAACCTAACTAGGATCTACACACTTGAAAATTCTGATTTGTAAATTTCTTCTAAGTAATACTCATAATAATGATAAAAATCTTTTATTTCCTTAAATCAAGACAGGGTTATGAGAAAATGTAGTATTCCACTGCCCCGAAAAAGTCCTGATTTGTTGTTTATTCTTACAGAAGAAATATCTGTATTACTTTCGGCTCCATTGACACTTTGGCCTAGTAGTAAGTATAATAAGTTTATGTTACCCAAACGTCTGGGGTAAATGATACCTAACTTCAGGTAACTTAACATTTTAATTTCCCAGCGATTCTATACATTTGATAACTGCAATGTGATATATTTCTTTTATACTATAGTATTTTGTAACTTGGGTCATTTATATTATTTGGATATAATTTGGGATCTCTGAGAACAAACTAAGAGTCTTCCAGTAAAACCTGCTGTCTACATTTTAAATAAGAAGTTGTATGATGAGTATAGAGAGATTATAATAATTGTTCTCTTTTTATTACAGCAGAACCTCAAAGGAGCCTTGAGGCACCAGAGCAGTCAAGTAGGGGGCGTCATCTGCTGTGAACAACTCATCATGACGCATGGATCATACATACTATTTTCCTATATATAATGGGGCACATTTACTTACCTGGTCCTGGCCCGATCCCGTAGTGCGTTGTCCGACGAGGATTCGGGTCTGCCGCGATTCACAAAGGTCGTGTGCCCGAATTCCTGCATGTTTCGCTGCTGCGCCGAGGTCCGCCGGAGTTCACCTGCTTCTTCCTGGTACATGTGAGTGCTTGGTCTTGCGACACAATTCGTTTTTTAAATTCCGCGTTTTTGTCCGAATCAGTCGGGTTGTCCAACAGCCTCGAAGCGCCGATGCGCCAAAAACCGGGAGAAATTCGGCACCAAGCCGAAATATTCAGGAAACCCTACTAAAGAGCGGCGTTCAGACTCTTAGTAAATGAGCCCCAATATATACTGTAATGAACCTACCGTGAGCAGATAATTTTAGATGTCTTTATTGTTTTTTCGTTTTACTTCTTTCCTCCCCTCCTTCTACAAGTCAGGGCTTGATTTTCTGTTGGATATTTCCATGTACAGATCTGTATGAGGCTCATTATCTGCAGGACAATATGTAATTACTAGTGGATAATACCATGTAATGTATTATCTGGTAATACTTTTGGTATCTGGTATTTTCTTAAGGACGTAGTTTTCAAGGCTTTCACTGCACAATCAAAATGTCACAGCTCCTATATTTTTGGCCTAATGCTCTCACTGACATTCTAACTGTTTAATCGTTGAGGAATTAGACATAGGCGGACATGTATCTCAGGTTTTTTTTTCTTTGGTGTATAATTGAAACTTTTGCAAGGTCCCTGTCACGGGTGGTCCCGCGATCCCCGTCACGGATCGCGGGCTCACCCGTGCCGTCGGTCCCCCGCCAGCGCACCGCAAGCGCTACTCACGGGTCCCGGCTCCTGCCCCTCCGGCGTCGGCTCCGTCTGCAGCTTCCTCGTCCCCTTCGGCTGTGCGCGCGCGTCCCCGACAGCTAGGGCGCGCGCGCGGCAAGTTCTGTAAATTTAAAGGGCCAGCGCGCCACTAATTGGCGCTGGCCTTTTCCCTTTAATTATTTAACCCTGCCTCTTCCTGTTTCCCTTGCCGGATCTTTGTGCCTTGCGCCCTAGAGAAAGCTGTATTTTGATGCCTTGTGCTGTTCTTGAGATTTCCTGTTGTGACCCCAGTTCCGTTTCTGACTACGCTCCTTTGCCGCCTGTCCTGACCTGTTGCTACGACTCTGACTACGAACCTGTGCTGCCCGTCCTGACCTCCTGCCTGACCCCGACTACGAGATTGCCTGCCGATTCTGTACCTCGACCTTGGCTGCCACTGCGGACAAGTCACGCCTGTGGAACGACCTGGTGGTACCACGCCGCAGCAAGTCCAACCCGCTTTGCGGCGGGCTCTGGTGAAAACCGGGTGCCACTTAGACTCCGGTCCCAGGTAGTGGCTTGTGCCATCGTCCGCAGTGGTTCAGAGGATCCACAACCTCTAAGCCTGACAGTCCCTTTTGTGCCTTATGTATGGTCATGTCTTTTTTCTTGTGATGCATGTTTAGTTTTTCCTGTCATGGAGGGGCATATTTTGGCTTTATTTTTTGTTGACTTTTTGTTGCAAATGTCTCAAATCCCCATGGACACAAGCCATCTGAGAGGGTTTTATATAGGAGAGAATAAAAGCCATGTGAGGGGGTTATATACAGGAGAGGATACAAGCCATGTGAGGGGGTTATATACAGGAGAGGATACAAGCCATGTGAGAGATTATATACAAGAGAGAATAAAAACCATGTGAGGTGAGTTATATACAGGAGAAGAAACAAGTCATGTTAGGAGGTTATATACAGGAGAGGAAACAAGTCATGTTAGGAGGTTATATACAGGAGAGGAAACAAGCCATGTGAGTGGTTATATACAGGAGAGGAAACAAGCCATGATAGGGGTTATATACAG
>WNYA01005904.1:0-13698 GCA_019512145.1 Engystomops pustulosus | reverse complement strand
TGTTGGAACGTACCACACCATCTGCCTGCATATTTTCTTCCAGTTACAATACAATTAAAAGAGGAGAATGAGAGTGCGATGGTGCTAGTCTGAATGGTGACATACTTTCAGCAGGAGAAATTGAAGATTGGTGCTGTTCATCGACGTTTTAAGATAAAATAAGAGGGAGAAGAAGAATCCTTGGAGCTCCGGTCATAGTGAAAATACTTTTCTCTATTTTTGTGGACTTTTTCAAAGACTGTGTGGACCGGTCTTATACCGTGAGTAGCTCCTTAAGGGGCAAACTGTGCACCACGAATAACTGTGTTTTTGTGCTGTCTCTAAGCTAAGCTGGAAAAATGTCAGTTTCACCAACGCAGTCTTCCATTCCTCGGCTACATATTTTCCAACAGAGGTCCTTCCGGGTTTCCATAAATTCCGGCAGCTACCATCATTCCCTGCCGGATCTTTGAGCCAACAGCCTTAGCGAAAGCTCCCCTGTGTGATTCCTGTGTTCCTGATCTCCAGCGTTTCAGTTCCCATGTTCCTGTGCTCCAGCGTTGCCGTTCCGTGTTCCTGTTCTATGTTCCTTCTCCTGTGTTCCTGCTGTGTGTTCCAGGGTTACTTCCTGCGTTGTTCTCCCGCTGTCATCCCGGGATTGGACTGTGTTCTGCACTACTACCTTGGCTGCCACCACAGGCTAGTGGCACCTGTGGAACGACCTGGTGGTACTCCGCCGCATCAAGACCATCCCATTTGCGGTGGCCTCTGGTGAAGACCAGGTGCCACTTAGACTCCGGTCCCAGGTGTCGGCTAGTACCAACTCCTGCACTGGTCCAGAGGTTCCACAGACCCAGAACCCTGACATAAAGCCTGCAGGGAGTGAAATAAAATACACTAACCATCAAATCAAGTCTCCTTTGGTTACAAAGCTAACAGGTTCACTTTAGTATTTTCTTATTGATAGATATATGATACTTGGTCGAAGAAAAGTAAAGCAATGTTTACACTGGACAATTATTTTCAGGATTTGGCCACCCACAAACCAAGATGAGGTGGTATGTGGACCAGGAGCACGTTGAAATATATCAAATGTATCACTATAATATGTATCACTATAACATGTAAAGACATGGCATCACACTGCATGACTTGTCCAAGGGTCAGGTGAAGATATGGAGAGTGTATTAAAAGCAGCAGGTGGAAACTTTAATAATCAGTGGATATGTATTACAAAGGGCAAAGGGGGTAATTAAGAAATGAGTGAAAGCTAAAGCAAAGCATATCACCAGGTATGTCATGTTTAGCTGATGACAGGTTCTAATAACCTATGCCCCACCCCCAACACCGGGACTCACCATGTGGTTCTGGCATGGAGCCATATAGTGTAAATCAAACAATTATAAAATACTGAAACTATTCTGAATGCTGACAAAGGCATTTTTAAAATCAGCATAGCATAGGCCATTGAAACATATCACTAGCTAAAAATCACATTCCTGGTGACAAATTCCCTTTAAGTACAAGATGATGGCATAATGTTAAAGGGGTATTCCCATGAAGACAAGTTTCTTAAATAAACTAAGGATAACAAAACAACACATTCTCTAATTCACTGTTATTAACAAAAATACAGAATTTCACAGATATAATTCCAACCTGATGTGCACAATTTCAGTTGCCCCTGATTTCTGACCCTGGATCTTCTGACTTTAAGTTGGGCAGACATCTTGTCTGATGCTGCGGAGTTGAGCTGCCCCCTCCCCTGCATTCCAGGACAATCTCACACCTGCTCACTTCCTGCTGGCAAACAACACATCACGTTGTGAGGAGAGCTACAAGCTATAGACAGATAAGTTCCTTATCCGGGGATGGGGAAGGGGGGCACATCAGATCTGACAGCGTGTTGTGACAGAGCAGAGATGTGTTAGGACTGACTGTGTAATTGTGTATCATTGTGTAATTGTGTAATATGCTTCTTATGAATCTCATCATTTCTTATCTCTGATCTGTCTCTACTTTCTTTCTATGTGTCAGATACTAGTACAATGTTCAGAAGGTAAATAAAAGTGTTTATAAACCTTGTACCCTGATTATATAAGCACATTTTCAGCACACTGTATCTCACAGCACTACAGGGATAATGTTTCTGTTTAGAGAGTCCCGCCTAAACTGTGCAATAAAAAACTTCAATAAAACTGAGTACAATTTTAAAGTAAGGGGTTAAAATGATCTTTATTGTGTAAATATCACTAGGGGATTGACATTTTTAATTTTCTTTCTTGGGCAAACCCCTTTAAGGGGTCAGATATAGACCTGGTCATCAGATGTAGGTGCACTGCAGAGTTTCCCTTCCTTTCCAATATCTATAGAACCTGGTCACTGCTGTCAATGAGTAATAAAATTATGAGGAGGTCACTATAAGTATAAGAATGGCATGATTAGTCAATTTATAATGGTCAGTAGTTATTAAATGGAACATGGGGCAATACCATTATAAGGGGACACAAGGTTTTTTAGGAGGCATTGGGGGGACATACTTTTTCTGCAGGGTTAGAAATATGTTGTTGGCCATTATTGTGTTAGTGCAGGGAGAAAAGTTAGGGAGGATGATAAAAAACGAGACAAAGACGTTTTGCAAAAAATATACTGTAAAAGAGCATGACTTTTAAGTCAGAGGATTTAATTGTATGCTGGTAACATTAATATCTGTAAATAGATTTCTGTAAATTATTACTATGAAGGCTTTTTTCAGTCATTAATGAGCTCTAAGTGTAGATGCCTTAGTTGCCATTGTTCTAATGGTGGTGTGTCATCATGAGATGTTGGGAACTTCCAACCCTGAGTAGTTTATATATACACAATGCAAATTGGTGCAATTTATTTCTGGGTAAGGGGAGTTGAACATGCTATCTGCAATGCTAATGTTAGTTGGCTTAGCATGTGGGGACACATGTTGTGTGAACCGCCCAGGACCTATGGTACACTAGGCGATAGTCATAATCTCTACTGGGGCAGGTTGAAAGCTGCAATTCTTACATAGTGGATTGTAATATAATAGCAGTCTAAGAGGACCTGTGGCCGTGAGCCACAATTATTGAGAGTTTAAGGCCTTTTTTGTGGGCGTTTTTCCTAAAATGGGCACCCAAAAATTCAGACTGAGCATCAGAAAATGCTGACGTAAAGTATACAAACTAATAGCTGTTCTAAAGTAGGACTCCACAGTTCTATACTACTCCAGATACATCACCAAGCATGATTTATCTGGTGCAGAATAAGATTGTGGAGTCTGACTGTGCACTATTCTAATCACACTTTATATATATGTATCTCCCTTACTGAATTAAGATTAATATTTTACATGATCACAGCATTTTCTTTTACACTTAAAAATGGACCATGCATGGTTATTCCTGAATTAACAGCTAGTGCTGCTTCTCACTGATCAACATGGATTTGCAACTAACAGCTGAGTAGGTGAGTGTATATTTTTTTCTACATTTTATGACATTCCTTGTTATAGGACAGTTTTTTTCAATTTTGATGCAACCCCTTTACAGTCTATAATATCCTCATTGTACTCCACCGTCAAAATCCTATATTGCGTCCAAACATGTCAGTGTGTAGGCATGCATAGGTGTATCTGGAGGTAGTTCTACTTCTTGGAGGGGGATAGTGCATAAAAGTATAAGGCTATGTGCTGCACCCGGGTTGAAACTGGGAAAGTTTACGGCCGGTTGGAGATGGCAAGGGAGAGTTTTCCTCACTGCTGTACCATCTATAGGGAGCCAGGAGCCCACAGCCAACTTGATCTGTCACATTGCGGACCGCAGTATAAGCAGACGATTCACAGCATCATGTGCATGCTGCCTAGGTCTTAAAGTTCATGCAATGCTCCTATGCTAAAAGGTATGCAATAATAAGAATAATAATCTTCATTTACATAGAGCCATCAAATTCCGTAGCACTTTACAAATCATAGGGGACATATAGAAATATAATCCTAAATTACAGAGTACAAACATTCATACGGAACAATAGGAGTGAGGGCCCTGCTCACAAGAGCTTTCAGTCTATGAGAGGTTTTAGCTCTCTACAGGGGCGTAACTAGGAGAGCGTGGGCCCCATAGCATATTTCTGCATGGGCCCCTCTTCCCCTTAAAAAAAATATAAATATTTCTAAAATCACACACATTTATGCACATAAAGTTCTACATGCATACACCCATTAATACACTCTTACACACATACATACATGTATAAACTTATATGCACACATTTATGCACTCATGATTATTACACACTCGTATATACATTATATACAAACTCATAGGGGCTTATTTAGCAGGGTTTCTGCACCATAACACTAGCGTAGAAGCCCTGATATAATCGCAAATGCTAGCGTTTCCCCTTTCCGCCAACACTACACTAGAGGGGCTTGAAGGGGGTGTGAATGGCAAGAGATTGGTCCGGTAAATGGAGTTCCTGTCCCTGCATACTTGCTGCAGCCACAACTTTTCACACGTAAAAAAATATCCAGCCACCAGCAGGATATATCAAGAGGCCTGAGCCCGGAGGGGCGTCGGAGCTATGATATATGACGGCTCACGAGTGCCGGTTTATGATAATTCCCCCTCCCATAAAGTATATACACAGTATACACACAGTATGTACACATCCATACATGTATACACTCACCGGCCACTTTATTAGGTACACCATGCTAGTAACGTGTTGGACCCCCTTTTGCCTTCAGAACTGCCTCAATTATTCATGGCATAGATTCAACAAGGTGTTGGAAGCATTCCTCAGAGATTTTGGTCCATATTGACATGATGGTATCACACAGTTGCCGCAGATTTGTCGGCTGCACATCCATGATGCGAATCTCCCGTTCCACCACATCCCAAAGATGCTCTATTGGATTGAGATCTGGTGTCTGTGGAGGCCATTTGAGTACAGTGAACTCATTGTCATGTTCAAGAAACCAGTCTGAGATGATTCCAGCTTTATGACATGGCGCATTATCTTGCTGAAAGTAGCCATCAGATGTTGGGTACATTGTGGTGACAAAGGGATGGACATGGTCAGCAACAATACTCAGGTAGGCTGTGGCGTTGCAACGATGCTCAATTGGTACCAAGGGTCCCAAAGAATGCCAAGAAAATATTCCCCACACCATGACACCACCACCACCAGCCTGAACCGTTGATACAAGGCAGGATGCATCCATGCTTTCATGTTGTTGACGCCAAATTCTGACCCTACCATCGGAATGTCGCAGCAGAAATCGAGACTGATCAGACCAGGCAATGTTTTTTCAATCTTCTACTGTCCAATTTCGATGAGCTTGTGCAAGTTGTAGCCTCAGTTTCCTGTTCTTAGCTGAAAGGAGTGGCACCCAGTGTGGTCTTCTGCTGCTGTAGCCCATCTGCTCCAAAGTTCGACGTACTGTGCATTCAGAGATGCTCTTCTGCCTACCTTGGTTGTAACAGGTGGCGATTTGAGTCACTGTTGCCTTTCTATCAGCTCGAACCAGTCTGCCTATTCTCCTCTGACCTCTGGCATCAACAAGGCATTTATGCCCACAGAACTGCCGCTCACTGGACGTTTTTTCTTTTTCGGACCATTCTCTGTAAACCCTTGAGATGGTTGTGCATGAAAACCCCAGTAGATCAGCAGTTTCTGAAATACTCAGACCAGCCCTTTTGGCACCAACTACCATGCCACGTTCAAAGGCACTCAAAATACCTTTCTTCCCCATACTGATGCTCGGTTTGAACTGCAGGAGATTGTCTTGACCATGTCTACATTCCTAAATGCAGAGCTGCCGCCATGTGATTGACTGATTAGAAATTAAGTGTTAACGAGCAGTTGGACAGGTGTACCTAATAAAGTGGCCGGTGAGTGTATATTCATACATACAGTTTATACATACCATACAGCATGTACACATACATACTGGATATCAATAAACACACATATACCATAAACACACACACACACACACACACAGTTATTTGTATATATATTCACAGCTGCATACTTACCAGAAGCTGTATCCTGTGTTGGCGACACTCTTTGTCTCCCCCACGCTCCACTGGTTGAAGTTGTTGGACCATCAGGTCAGGTCATGTGATCAGATGGTGGATGAACAAGGTGGGCAGAGGCCAGGGAGGATGGGGTCATTGTGGCAGAAATACACCATACCACAGTGGTCGGCGGATGCACGGGGGGGGGGGTGGGGGTGTTGTCGGTCAGAAAAAAAATTAATAACCACTTCCTCCTCCACTCCGACAGGCCCTCTAATGAAATTGCTCCACAGCACATGATAAATGATTCACCCATGACATGGGCATCAAGGGCCCCTGGACCTTGCGGGTGCTATGGCTATAGTTAAGCCTCTGTCTGTAAAATAAAAATGTGTCAAAAAGAAAAAAATCGCCATCCTTTGAATAAAGGCCAAACGTGATGTTCATTACTGATGTTATAAAATACATGCTATATAGTCTATATTAAATATAGACATATACAATTTAGCTGTATATATATATCACTACAAAAACCTAGTTATTTAGTTGACCAAACCCATAGCCACACTTTAACCACTATCCCTTCTCACAAAACTTTCAATATTTTAACATGTGGGTTGAAGTTTTGCAACAATTGGGTAAAAGAGCATAACTATTTCTTCATTCTTAGCAAAGGGACTATGGGAATGTGTGACGCTTGGGTCCCTGTAGCCTCTGTCCCCAACCATCCACTTATTATTTGATTTATGTCTGTTTCGCTGCCCTTGGAGTGACCCTGAGGGAGGGCTGTGTGGGAAGTTGGTGTGTGAGATTATAGAGAGGGCTGATGAAGCTGTGGGCTCTGCAGAGCGTCTGGAGCCTGAGTATATGCACAGAGACTGATAAATAGCCACGAGAAAGACATCAGGCTTAATTAGACTTCCAAATTTGCAGTGGTGCCTACATCTGGAGATACCAGGGTTCATCCAAGCTGTATGTAAGTACTGTGCTCTCTCGCAACTCCAAAGCTACATATAACTATTACAATTTACTTTCTTCTTATTTTTTATTTTAATTGAATAGGTAAAAAATGTGTGGGTTTTAATTTAGTTTAGTTTTTTTTCTGATATTGAACCAATTTTGTTGCAGAGAGTAAGCATTCCATTTTAATGATATTATATATAAATATATATATAAATATGTATATGCGCAATTTGCCAAAGTAATATTTTACTGTATTTTACATATTCACTCTATGGCACAGGTTATTTGTTAATTTATGTAAAAGCCTCAAATTACTTCCCTAACATTATAGTAGTAACTATATACAGACCCACAGTAACCAATCAGCACAAAGTTTTGATTTGAGCTTGGATGTAATTGGATGTTATAGTGTGTAGAAGACAAGTTGTGTACAAATTATGTGTCTGTATTTCTACCACACAATAAAATATTTAATAATCATCCAAATCCAAAGTTTATTGTCGCCATGTAAAGTATATCTAATCTAATAATCTAATAAAATTTCCCTAGTAAATTTCCATTATGAATATGTTTAGAATACATGTTCAATAGTTGTATTTGGAATGTATTTTATGAATATAAACTGAAATGGATTAGTGTTGAATCAAACTTGTGGTTTTTGTTGTAGTTTTTAAGACAAACAAAGGAGGGATGTGAAAGAGAGGGGGGGATAACAGTTTTACCAAAAGTGTGAATCTAGCTTTTAGGCAGTTGCAAACAACATTGTTTTTATGACAATTTTTTGTTTATTTAAATCCAAATGTAGGAGAGCATTTAAAATATATAGGAAATGTTAGCAAATGATATTTGATTCTCTTTCCTGCCAGATCCACTTCTGGCTTTGGCTCAAAAACCACATAAAAAAAAAATTACATACAAATTTCCAAAAAAAATGATGTGTGTTGCCCCCCCACCCTTTCCCCCAGATTCAATTTGTGAACCATTATGTACTCCACATTAAATATGTTTGGAAGACTTTGTTCCAACTTGAAGGAACTCAAATAAATTGTGTTCAGTAATAGGGGGATTAGTAGACTGGCATATTTACTGTCAAGGAAGAGCAATCACAGCTTGCATTTAACAAATAGTGAGAAAAGTCAGATATGCTTAGACATTACTTTAAGCCACACAATAAATTTATTACAGCAAAAAGTTATAGTTTAAAATAAGTAGCATATATATGTTTCAAACCAATCCTAATATTTGACTGTTGTTGGAATGTATTATATGTCATATAGTAAGGCCCAGAAACTTGACATCCTGCCAAGGACCATCAATGCAAAAGACACAGCTATTGTGCTTGTTAGACAATTGTACTAAGTGTGAGTGTTTGTTTTTTGGTTCTTGAAAATAGATAATTATAAAATATATTCTGTTTATAATAATTAATAAAAAGTTTTAGGATAATTAGTATTTGTTTTCCAGTTCAGGGGAATAGTGATACAAGAAGCAGTGCAGGCTAGGCCCCTATTCTTATGTGGGCTGATGGATATGTTCTGACAGCGCATGGATAACATTTGTGTGCTGTCCCTGATTTTCACATATCCATCATTTGTCCATTAAAACAACCAAAACAGTGTTTCTTTCACTCACTGTAGAATGCTGTTTTTAAAGTCAGTGAAAGTGTGTGCTGTCCATGGTGACCAGGCCTGTCCATGGATAACATACTGTTATTGCCAGATACAAGAAACACATTATATTAACATTTTAACAACAACATGTAACCTTAAAGGGTTTTAAGCTTCAATAAAAAGTATTTAAACAATTATTGACAGGATTAAAGGACCAGACATAGGTACAGGGACACATAAAGCAAAACATGGTCCTGTCACCTGTGTAGTGTTGATTAAGTCTCGTGGCTCAGTGGTGAGGGGGCCGTAGAGTACCTGATTGAAAAGTTGGAGTTCCACCAAAACAGGGTGCAGTGGCCACATAATGTGCTGACAATGGGCCCTGTGTGTTAGCTAGCAGTGATACGTTAGTGCCAGAGACATGCTTGGTCAAGCCAGACTAGAGAAGCAAAAAGGCCCTTGTGCTGAAACAGAGACCAGAGATGAGGTTCTAATGGTGAAGCAACAGGCTGGTTGCAAGGAGCCAAAGCCAAAGGAAGGCAGATTTTGACAGCCCACTTCTGAAGTTGTGAAGGAGTGAGTGGAAGAGAAGATGCATGCAACCCCCTGAGACACATGGTCTCTTATTTGCCAGACCTAGTTTTCCAAAAGATTATACTAAGAATTAATTATTATTAATTATTGAAATTACTCACTACCAATTACCAACACCCCCTCCGTGGTATTCTTACAAATCCAAACATTCTGCTATTATGACATCCTGTTGGAACATCCTTCATACCTTTACAGTTAAGAAACTAAAGTGATTCTTCACAATTTTTGATGCAATCTCCTTCCTTAAGTCCGACGTTGTCTTCTCTGTACAGGACAATAATTAAAATGACGTTGATATTTTAACACATACAGATAAAGCCTACTTCTTCTGACTCTACTGTATGCCATAGTCCAGGAAATTCCTCTAAGTCAAACCCTTTGATCATAAATATGGAAGACTCAGCATTGTATGCGTAAACTTGACTCAGGTGCAGAAAATATACAGTCATGGCTTGAATTCTTGTGCACCAACAAAAGATCAGGTTCTCTGTCACTACATTCTGTGAAGGGATTCAATAAGCTATTCAGTGCTTTTCCTTTTCCTGAGGTAATCTGTGAATGGAGAGCAATATTCAGGTCTATTTATAGGTCAATGAGTATTTCAGGCAACCATGAGAGGGACTTTGAGGACTGATGCAGTCTTCTATCCCAGTTGAGTCACTCAACCTTGTTTGACAATACCTTGCTTTGCCCAAATCTGGGGGTGAATCTAGGATAAAAGTGACATCACAGCCACATCCGTCATGAAACACAATGCTAATTTGCATATAAGGGAAGATTTTTTTTCTGTTTTTAGGACAGAAAAATGCAGGTGTAGGATGCCGCAAACATCAATTACTTGCTTAGTTCATTTCAACAATTGCATGCTAAAAATTGTGCTTCAGCCAGCATCATTATTTTCTACTATAAATAACATAAGCTTCCTTTCCATAAATGTAATCCTATGTGGAAGCTTCCATTCACCTTCAGTACTAGTTTCTGTTATGCTCTTCTATAATGGGAGTGCATAATGGAAACCTCTAACATATATATAAACTGGGCCCTATATGTGACCAGGAACTGACAGATTACCTTTAAAGGGGTTGTCTGAGGGGTCTATAAAAACAATAAAACACTTATACCCACCCCCACTGACGGTGCCACCCGTCACATTTGGCCTTTTTCTGTAAACAGAGGCTGTAGAAGGCACTGGATGGTCGGGATGGCTCTGCCGGCCTTCGTATAAAAAACAGAGACCAGTATGTGAACTGGAGCGTCATGGGAGCTGGATCTAAGTGGTTTATTGTTTTAATAGCCCCTCGCCCAGCCATATATAGCATTTATATATTCCTGGACAACCTCTTTAATGTCCAATGTATTCTTAGATGACTTTTAGGTTTGACTACTAAAATTATATATCCTCCATATCTTTTGGTTTATGCTGACATATGGAGAGAACATTGTCACAAAAAGTACAGAGGGTCTGTAGTCATATGTGTGATCTGTGCACCAGACCATTTATGCATATAGTTAGTGTGCATGGTCAGAGATGTCACATCACCTTTTAATCAGTTATATGGTTCTGGTGGCTCAGAAGAAGCCTATAACCTTTCATGTCAATATCAATCTCAGTCCAAAAATGTTTACTGGATGTGTAAAAGGTAATGATGTTACCTTGTTGATTTAGATATAATACATGCAGTAAGTTTTATTATTTCATGAAGTATAGTATAGGCAGATGGAATATATGCATAATTTTAGTACCTATAATAATAAATAATTTCAGGCCATAATAAATAAAACTTATCAGGGGATCTACACTTTTAATGCCAACCCTTTTTAGAATATTTCACTTACTTGACAATAAGGTTTGATAGCACAATCCTATACAATGAAGGAACAGATTATGGGAATCATGGCAAGAATGTTAAATCTGAAATTGACTTATGTATTTCACCTATTATACTTTTTTTCATAATTGAACAAGAACTGAATGAAAATCATCCTACAGGATTGTCAATATAAAGATAATTGTCACAACAGCAGAATGATGCATATGATTTCATTTGTTTTCTACATATTTCATTCCTGTAGGTTCTCTCTGTGCATGTTTTATGAATGTGCAGTTTTTAGAGCATTTGACAATTTATTCAATTCCAAAGATTAGCAAATAACATCAATCTAGTTTATAGGCCATTGCAAATGATATTGCTGCATATGATAAATGACAATAGACTAAGTATATATAAACAGTTTTGTTTTGGCTTATACTTGTCATTTTTAAATTATTTTCATGATATTGTGCTACTTCACATATAAACAGGCTGTTTAAGATGATGGAAGAATGTTTATTGTAATTACCAAGCTGCCATTATTAAGATGCATTATTCAAAGCCCCTCAAATATGTTAATACAGGAAAATGAGAGTAATCTGATCCCAAATGGAAGAGGACTGTAAGAAAAAGTTAAGGAGGATTTATTGTGAATGTTTCTTTTTTAACCGGGCCTAGTGTATAAAATATGATACATTTCATTCAGGATCAAGAATTTAGTAATGTATATGCTATGCAACAATGGGAAATGTACCTTACAATAAAAAAAAAATACCAGTATAAACCCCTTAAGGACTCAACCCTTTTTCATTTTAGAGTTTCCATTTTCCACTCCCCACTTTCAAAAATCTATAACTTCTCTATTTTTCAGTGTACATAGCTGTATGAGGGCTTGTTTTCTGTGTAACAAATTATACTTCCTAGTGATGGTATTTAATATTTCATACTGGGAAGGGGGAAGAAAATTTAAATACGGTTAAATAGATGAAAAATAAGAGTTGCACCATTTCTGAGCCTTCTTTTTACAGTTTTCACTTTGCACTCAAAATGATATCTGCTCTTTATATTTTTGGTCAGTACAAAGGGGGATGATTTGAGCTTTTAGGTTTTGATTTTGATCTTTTTATTATAAATGTTTATTTTTTACGTTTATTTATGTTTTTCAATTTTCTTGGGTACATGAACCTTAGGGGGTCTGATTGTAGTATAGTAGTAGTAAGTAGTATACTGTATTTTAGTATATGGGGGCTTTCTTATTGACCTATAATAGTCTGCCACCAGCCAACTGCTGACACACCATGATGTTGGAGAAGTTTATGGTGCGGCAAGCGGATAAAAAAGGAACATTTTAAAAACAACAATTTTTCTTGTTTTACTGCTAGCTCTATAGTAAGAAATATTTATTACCCCTATTATAGGTATTAGCATGACCCAAAATTTGCCCCAACCATGCCTTTTGGTAAGCCCTAACTTAACCCCTGACATAATTTCCCCCGTAGTGCCCTTCATCTTCCCCTCTTATATTGTGCCCCCAGCTCCCCCTCATATTAAAAATCCCTCTTATTGTGCCCTCCCAGATGCTCCCCCATCTAATTTTGCCCCCCAACAACTCCCCTCTTATTGTGCCCCCACAGTAAAATATTAAACAGATTCTAACCTTTCCCTGCATGTAGCAGTGAGGCCAGTAGGCAGAGATGACATTATCACATGTCATCACCTGTCATCACCTGCGGGACAGAGCCTGAAAATCGTGACTGTCCCGCTGGATCCGGGATGGTTGGGAGGTATGGTATTAGTCCTGCATTATTGGCAGACGTTCTGAAAAATCAAAGTGTTATGAGAAATGGGAAAAATATATCATACAGATAATTATTCTTTGAGAGTTCATCAATTTTGTTAAAACTGCTGTTGTCTGAAAAAAAACACTGCTGTTGTCTTACTGATATCAGTGTGTGTTTACAAATTAAATCTACTTTCTATTTCACAGCATGAATGATTTGAAGAGTTTTTGTAGTATATTTTAAGGCATAAGTTAAGGTAAGATCATCAACTTTTCTGCTGGTCTTTAACACATACTTTTGAAAATAGAGGGACTTTCTGTATACAGCTGTAGATGGCTCTGGATCTGAGGATGCATACAGATTGTCATCTGTATGAAAACAAAATGCAGGTTTTAATAGCATAAGTGTAGGGAAGAAAGTAAACTTCCACAAACTGTCAAGTTGATGTATTCTGTTTAATATGGGTTTACCTTTTAATGTAATTTTTAATGTATCTTTAAATATTGTGGCTGTCTTTATTATTAGTTCAAAGCACTTTGCACTTTATCTGGTAGACAGCCAGACATGGTAATGACATTTAACATTTATGAGTTTTGGGTCATCCCGGAAGTGTGTTTTTTTACCTGTGTGCTAGAGGACCTTTATCATTTCACTATATATTTATTACAATTAGCATGTGTCCTACTTTATTACTGCAAATGGACATGTCGATCCGAATAAAGTCTTTATATCTGAATTTAGCAGTTGGATGTGGTTGTATGTGAAATGCAGAGCAGTGGTCAGTTTGATAGTGTTTAGCAATTCTTACTTTGGTATAGGAACTCTCAGTTCTTAATTTAAAAAAATGAATATCTCCTACAACAAGAATGTGAGTGGGTGGGGTAACATATGTCCAGTTATGTATAGAAATGAATTACCGTATATACTC
>WNYA01005903.1:0-13700 GCA_019512145.1 Engystomops pustulosus | reverse complement strand
ATGTCAGCCGAGACCCCCTTAATGATATGCTCACAGCATAGACCCCGGTAATGAGATGTAAGCAGAGACCCCCTTAATGATATGCTCACAGCATAGACCCCGTTAATGAGATGTCAGCAGAGGCCCCATTAATGAGATGGCAGCAGGGCCCTTTAACCCCATAGCGCAATAAGACGTACCTGTACGTTTTATTGCACATGGGGGAGTATGAGGAGGGCTCATGGGCTGAGCCCTCTTCATACTCATCGGGTGCTTGCTTCTCAATAAAGCAAACGCCCGTTGCTAACACCCGTGATCGGTGCTTGCACCGATCGTGTGTGTTAACCCTTTGATTGTCCGGCAGCGCATCTTGGCTCCGATCGACGCTCCCCGTGCCGTCATTGGGGAGCAGCAATCCGTTGTCATGACAGCCCCGGATCACACAAAGATCCGAAGCTATCATGTTTTAGGCTATCTATTACAATATGCGATTTGCACATTGTAATAGATGGTGTGCAAAATCCCCATATACTGCCAAGTATCAGGCAAAAGACATGGGTTGTGGAGGACTCTTAAGTGGATGGCGTCCCAATGCTATCTGGCCTTATGTTAGCCGAAAGGGGACTTCTGGAAATATTTTTTATGGTGACTTGAATGCATTTGGAAAATCTCATCTCATACTTTGCACAGTGAAATGCTTATTGTGAAGACCATCAAAAACGTTATTGAAACATATATTTCTGGGTGTGACACCCATAAAGGGATGGTATAAGGGAATGGAACTCTCTCAAAGTTGAGCTTTCGGAGAGGTTCCTCTCTATGTATGAATTTATTAGAATTTATTAGACTTTTATAGCAGGCAATTTAGATTTTAGATTGAGAGATCACAAACCATGACCAAACCTATCATCCAGATAATACAAGCAGAAATATCTGAACATTTCCTCCTGTGTGCAGAACACACAGTTTCATCTGTATATATTTATAGCTATCTTCAGGAAAACTTTAGAATAACTTGTGCAGTTTACAGCCGTATGTGGAATTGATCTGTCTCTAACATTTGTCTTCTCGCAGTAGGGATCTTACCAGAACGTGCTCGGGATGTATTGCTCAGGAAGACAATTATCCTTTTATTCAAAGCAAATAAACTATAACACATTCAGGAATCCGTTGTATTTATAGAGCAACGGGCAATGTGGTTCCTTCTGCCTGATCAATTCAGATGATGATAAATTCGCTTCTAACACATCGTTTATTTGTTACAGCTCCATTCCCAGTGCCAAGGTCCAACTCCTACTTAAAAAGTTATAGGGGGTTTCTGGAAATAAAATATAGATTATAGAATATCTATGTCCAGAAAACCCATTCAAATGTTTATAAGCTGTCTGTCTGCCCCCAACACTAGAGGGAGCTAAGGAGTCTACAGAATAATACTTGTACGTTATGTCATTTTTATGATTAATATTGCATTGCATGTTTTATGGGCTCAACTTAGTTTCCCTAATAGTTTCTCTTCTGTAGCTCTTCTTCTTACACTTTTTGCCAGAGATTTATTTTCTTGCGTAGGGAAATCTATCAGATTAGATATAAACATCGCATGACCTCTACCCTGCTCACAGTGCTATACAGTGCATAGCGGTTGTGCTTGGTACTGCAACTTAGTCCTCTGGAAGGGTGATCAAATTTTTAAAAAGCCCTTTAAATTGATGCAAAAAAAATTGCATATATTTGCTCTATTTTTATTGTGTGCTTAGACATTTTAGGGCACATTTACTCTGGACCAGTTTTGTGTCGGACTTTGCACATGAAAACTGCTTTTACAGAAATTCCCCGGGTTACGTACAAGATATGTTCCATAGGTTTGTTCTTATGTTGAATTTGTATGCAAGTCAAAACAATTTTTTTTTGCCCCTGTGACAATTGGAGTTTCAAAATTATTTAATGTAATTGGACTAAGGATTATCAATAAAACTTCATTACAGACACCATACAGCTGATCATTACAGTCTCGGACTATAGTAAATAATCCAGAGATCTTCACCAGAGGTCACAGGGGTCCGTCTTTAACGTGGGGTCGTCTGTAAGTCGGGTGTCCTTAAGTAGGGGACCGCCTGTATATGTATATAAAAAGTGTCTGCGCCCCATTTGTGTCGCACGCAACCGTTTCGTGTTGCGGCTGCACTATTCTTCATGAGACACAAATTTCTGCACTGAAAGGCGCGTTCTGGTGCTCAGTCGAACCGTGCGCCACATTTATCATGCAAAGTCCGACAGAAATGTGTGTGTCGTACACCCCATATTAAAGGTGCACCAAAAAAAAGTTGGTGCACTCTGTCGCGGCAGTGCAGGGAACGCCAGATTCATGAAGAACGAGCGCCACAATTCTACACAGGAAAACATTTTGCACAGTTTTTAGTAAATGTGCCCAGTTTTGTGCTCTTCTCAATAAAGGAACTAAGCTGAAAGGGGTTGTCCATTGTCATTTATGTTTTTTTATTGTAGTTCTTAAAATGAATACCATCTCACTCCTCCTTTCACCTATGTCCTATGTAAGCTGCCTAGACTGTAAATGAAATGTCATCAAAATGTCTCCATATACCAATCCCAGTGATGAATGATGGACCAGAGGTCAGAACAGGGTTAAGTATTTGGTTGCTTTTTTCTTTCACATGAAGCCAGGAGTAAAAAAAATTTTTGATCCTGAACAGCTCACTTTTAATATGTTTATCATTTTGTATTTATTTTAATATTTTGTCAGCGTTCACACAATTAGCATTTTTTTGTACAAAACTACAAAAAAGTTTTTTAAAAAAAAGTAATTAAACAGAGTAATCCAACCAGTAAGCAGTATGAGTAAAGCGAATAACTATATAGTAATCTTATACAGGCGGTCCCCTACTTAAGGACACCCTCCAGTGAAGCTCTCAGAATGCTTTACTATAGTCCCAGACTGCAATGATCAGCTGTAAAGTGTCTGTGATGAAGCTTTATTGATAATCCTTGGTCCAATTACAGAAAAAAAAAATTAGAAAACTCCAATTGTCACTGGGGAATTTTTTTTTTTGTCTGGATCTACAATTATAAAATATACAGTTTCGACTTACATACACATTCAACTTAAGAACAAACCTATGGACCCTATCTTGTATGTAACCCGGGACTGCCTGTAATTAAGTTAGACTTCCTGACCTAAATATTATCTAGAATGAGTAAATCCGGAAATATGTTGGTTTAACTATCAGTGACTACTGTACATCAGCAACAGTAAAAAAAATCAGCAGGATGTTTCCAAAAATAGCAAAGTCAGGAGGTCCATTCTAAAATCTGGCACAGGAGAACACCTCTGAAGAGCACTTGGCAACGCGCGGCAGAAAAATATCCGCTACCTGCTGCTCTGCCCATATTGTTATTCTAAATCAGTGCTGGCATATTAGTAATGGCAGCCGGCCCACCCACATACACGTATGGGGGAGGTCAAAATCATAGTGACTGTAAAGACAGACCCATCTTAATGATATGTAATTGGACATGCAATGGAGTTTAAGAGTTTTTTTTGGTCTTTTCTGTTTTCCTTTTTTATACTTAAAATTTGTGCAGCACAGTAACATTTTTCTATTCTTTTAAATATCAGGAAAAATATTTGAAAACTGTTAAAAGGAGCCTCATATTGTCAATTCTATAGCTAACAGTGTAAAGATCACAAGGCCTAATTTATTGAAACCTAATCAAAGGCCTTGTCACCCTCAGTAACCAATCAGTACACAGCTTTGATTTTGAGAGCTGCTGTGGTAAAATAAAAGCTCAACTGCCATTGGTTGTTATGGGTGCCACTGGTTGCTATGGAATGAGAGGCATATGGAGGTGCATTTAAGGCCTCACAGAAATCTATGGATACAGTATTATATCTTTGTTCAACAATTCTATAGAATTTTTTTTTCCTTCCTTTATCCAAAGTCTGTGTCTGTGGAACAATACAGATGGGAATTCAGTGACATTTATACTAAAACCTCCTCTGTTATAGTAATAGAGAACCTAATGGTTTATGGCTCTCATGAGGCCCTCTTACAATTTCTATGAGCATGTGGAACAGTGCGGATTTTTATACCGATGACCCAGGGCTATAAATATCATGACAATACGTGAAGAGTAACCTCCAAGGCTAGTGTCGCATATTTCAGTTCCTTTCTCGCCCTTGTCTTATATCACTCCCCAACCCCCCTCAGCTTTATATTCATAGGGGAGATATAGTCTAAAAACAGACAGGATAACCTAAATTTTCTTTCTATATGGTATGGTATAGGATGGAACCTGGGGAAAAAAAACGTACATTTCAGTGGAGGTCTCAAATTTTGGGAAACAGTTGAAAAGTGAAAGACCAGATATTTTATTTACTTTACAGGCGGTCCCCTACTTAAGAACACTCGACTTACATACGACCCCTAGTTACAAACGGACCACTGGATATTGGTAATTTATTGTACTTTGGTCCTAGGCTACAATGATCAGCTGTAACAGTTATCACAGGTGTCTGTAATGAAACTTTAGTGTTAATCCTGATTCTTATGAGAATCCAACATTTTTAAAATCCAATTGTCACAGAGACCAAAAAAGTTCTGGCTGGGATTACAATGATAAAATATACATACAAATTCAACTTAAGAACAAACCTAAAGACCCTATCTTGAATGTAACCCGGGGACTGCCTGTACTTATCATGTAGATGTCTAAAAGCAAGAACACCCGACTTACAGACGATCCCTAGTTACATAAGGACCTCTGGTAATTGGTAATTTACTGTTCTTTAGACTTAGGCTACAATAAACAGCTATAACAGTTATCAGAGGCGTCTGTAATGAATATTTATTGTTAATCCTGGTTCTTACGACAATGCAACATTTTTAAAATACAGTTGTCACAGAGACCCCCCCAAAAAAATTAAGCTTGGTTTACAACTATAAAATGTACAGTTCTGACTCACATACAAATTTAACTTTAGAACAAACCTACAGAACCTTTATGTTGTATGTAACCCAGTGCTGCCTTATTTTACTTTTTGTGGACTTTTTGAAATGTGCTCTAAAGCCTGACAGACATTTCTTTATTGTCAGTAAGACACATTTATCTTCTTTTCCAGATGTTTTAAATGTCGCAAATGAAATGTATCTTTTCCAAATGTCAAAATTTGCAACATTTTTTGGAACAAAAAACTCCATACTTAAGGAAAACTTAGAAAATGGAAAGTAGTGACACTTGTGCTACATTTTTGAGAAATTTGTAACAAAAGAGATCTGAAAAAACAAACAAACATTTAACACAAGGAAAAAGTCAGATTGATATATTACCAAACAAGCAGAAGGGATAAAAGACAAAAACTAGCCAAAACAAAAAGAGATAAATGACCCCCACGGTGTGTTACTGCAACTTAAACACTTAAAGGGGTTGTCCACTCGAAGCACATTACATTGGATAATTGATATTGTTTGTGTAATAAACACTTATTTCATTTTCCAATATACTTTCTGTATCATTTTCCTCACTGTTATCTAGATCTCTGCTTGCTGTCATTCTATAGGAAGCTTCTACGTTTACTTTCTGTCAATATCTTCCATGTAGTCCATGTTCACGTGTTGTGTGGTCCATTATATCACTGAGCTCTGATTGCTATCTCTGATATAACGAGCTGTGCACCTGTGTGACATCACATGACCTTGGACCAGTTTTTATCTACAGGAAGTTAACAATGAAGCTTCCTGTTGCATAAAAGCAATAAAGGCAATAAGCAGAGATCTTGGAAACCATGAGGAATTGATACAGAAAGTCTATTGGAAAAATGTCTAACTTTTCATTACACAAGCAATATCAATTATTTGCTGGAATGTTCCTAAAGTGTACAACCCCTTTAAGGATTTCTGGAAGCAGCACTGTTTAATATTCTGTCAACTAAAGAAAACTGGTATCAGACCCAAATACTGCATTTGTATGTAAGAACTTTTTGTATACCACTTATAGCGCAATTCCCCACTACACTGGAAAGGATCTAACATCAGGCATGCCATAACTATCACTCCCTTAATACTTTCCTACGAGACATAAAGTGGAAAAAGCACTTTGAAACTGTGCAAAAAAAATCCTAAATGATCATATTTGTTGTAAAGGACCCTAAAACTTCTGTTCCTATAAAGGAAACATTAAAGTTATGGTTGAACTCATGCAAAGTGAGTGACTTTGTCTGATCATAGAGGACTAAGCAGATGTCAGATGATGGCCATTTTATTTCTTCTGCTGCACTGGGATCACTATAAAAAACTGATACCTGTGCCGAATACAGATGAAAGGAAGAAGACTTACACAGACTGACAGTGTTGAGCTGCCAAATTAAAAGAAAACACCCAATTAAAGGGGCGGTAACCTTAGAAAATTTGAGGACTGATATCTGCACGTGGGCCACAAAAATTAAAAGGGCTTATCCGCATCTCCTAATCTCCTGTAGCTGATGTTCTAACACTGGTAGAGTCATCTCCTGATCCAATCACAACAAAGCAGGAAATGGATAATCACAACGATCAGCCAATCACTGTCTTTTCCCAGCCCCAACTCCCTCCGTGTCTGCATGTGACCCCCAAATATTATAAGATTAGTATGGGGACAATTTGGGATGTTACAGACATAGACTAAAAATCTACATAGAATCAGTATTTTTAAACTTACATATAAGACAAAAATCTGTTTTTCTGACCTCAAAGTTGTTAAAAGTTCAAGTGTAAGTCTCAGCGTGTTTCACAATGTCCTTCATCAAGAAAATGACAAATGACTCATTACGCCTGATGATTCAAGAAGCCATGAAATGGTTCCAGTGACACCAGAGAGAAATATAGAAATGTCTTTGACAGATTTGGTTGATTACACTGAGCCTCTGTTGTAACATTGTCTGTACTCCATGACATGAGAAATAATGAAAAAACATAAATTAATTAAAAGTACATGGAAATACAGATAAAAACAAAGTTTTCTATAATATTGATTCATGACACGGCTACTTGTTGTTTGTGACTTGTGAAGATGATCTTAAGACGGTTAGTGGAAGTATGAACTATTCTAATCAAAGGATAGCTCAATACAGTCTGGTGAACCTATAGCTTGACCTTGATCTTAATAATTTCTTTATTTATATAGGCAGTGCTACACAGACAGTCTTGCTAAACAGTCCCTGTCCCCATGGAGCTCACAATCTACTCAACCTATCAGTATGTTTTGGAGTGTGGGAGGAAACCGGAGGACCCGGAGGAACCCCACGCAAACACGGAGGGAACATCCAAACTTTGCAGATGTTGACCTGGAGTGAACTTGAACCTAGGACCCCAGCACTGCAAGGCTGTAGTGCTAACCTCTGAGCCACCTTGATCATTCATGATCACTACTAGGACTCAGCTCCATGCTCTGCAGTACCAAGCACATACTAGAATACAGCCTAGCCAGTGGTGGCGAACCTATGGCACGGGTGCCAAAGGTGGCACTCAAAGCCATTTCTGTGGGCACTCAGGCCATTGTCCCAGGACAGAGTTCACCAAACACTGAATCTTCCTGCAGTCCCAGGCAACTTAAGATATGCCGCTCTTAGCGCTATTTTAAAGTGACACTTCATTGGCTGTTTGGAACTGCTGGAAAAATGAGAAGGCTTTGACAGAAGAACTTTAAAGGTCATCATGCTGGACCCACCGTTCTTCCTGTACAGAGAGGCGCTGGAGAGAAGCTACAAAATAGGTTGAATTTGCCCTCCTTCTTTCAACTGTATTGGTGGCCTCAGGTGGCCGATACGATAGAAAGATGTGGAAGAACAGGTAGCAATAAGTTACTGCTTAAAATGCCATGTTGGCACTTCACGGTAAATCAGTGGATTTTGGTTGTTGATTGGGCACTCGGTCTCTAAAAGGTTTGCCATCAGTGGCCTAGTCCCTGACACTGACATAAACCCAGTATTGTGCAAATCAACTAAAACACCGAAATCAGATTTTTGGGATCCACTTAAAGGGGTTATCAATAACCCATTCAATATATGATGTGAGGATGCTACACTCCTCCTGATTCCTCCTAAGGGCCCGAATCGCGCATTTTCGTCGGGTCTCCAGAATATTTCCGATTTGCGCTGAATTGCCCTGGGATTTTGGCGCAAGTGAGCGGATTGTGGCGCATTGGAGTCGGCTTTCACGCGACATAAATCAGGGGAAAACCTGACGGATTCGGAAAAACCGCGGAATATATACACTGGGACGAAGAAGGTGAACTCCGGCAGACCTCAGCGCAGCAGCGACACCAAGTGGATATCGGGCGCACGGACCTTAGTGAATCCCGGCAAGCTCCGAATCAACATTGGACAATGCGCAGCGGGATCGCGAATGGACCGGGTAAGTAAATGTGCCCCATTGAAAACAAAGCCAGAAGTCCAAATGCATTCTCCATGCTCCTAAACAGAGAATGGGGTTCTCTTGTAGGTCCATCCTCTGGGCCCAAAACAGCACTTCCTGCTCACTTCACAAGTTCTGTGGGAGCCGGGGGAAGCGTAAAACAGTATATCAGCCTGTAAAGCCATATCTCGAAGGGGCTAGTGTAGCTCTTCAGGCTCATTAGCATAATTTTAAAAGTTGATTTTAGAGGGAAGGAGGCCATGGATAACAATTATGAGAATATTACCACAGTCACGGTATGGATTTATGAATAAGTGTCCATGGTTTATCATACCTGATTTTTAGAGTAGATTTGCTTTAGGACAGAACAGAGGGGAGACTCCTGCTGCAGCCAAAAGAATTGTGAGGAGAAGGAAGGGGAGATACTAATTAAATTTAGTATAATCACTGTTGGACTAGACTGTATTAAAGGAACAGAGGAATGTATGTCCTACCCTCTAGAACAACGGAACCACCATCTTTGTGTAAATTATGGTTAAACCATAATGTGGTGTGTTTTCATTAAGTGGTGACTTCAAGTATCTGCATTTTAAGCTTTTATTATATAATTAGCAAGGAATTTGGATCTCTATACAAGCAGGTTACGTACAAGATAGGTTGTGTAGATTTGTTCTTAAGTTGAATTAGTATGTAAGTCGGAACTGTGTACTTTATAATTGTAGCTCCAGCCAAATTTTTTTGGTCTCTGTGACAATTGGATTTTAAAAATGTTGGATTGTCATAAGAACCAGGATTAACAATAAAGCTTCATTACAGACACCTGTGATAACTGTTATAGCTGATTATTGTAGCCGAAGGCTAAAGTACAGCAAATTACCAAAATCCAGAGGTCCGTTTGTAACTAGGGATCGTCTGTAAGTCAGGTGTTCTTAAGCAGGGGACCGCCTGTATTACCAAAAGAAACCTAAATTGATAAATTAAAAAGTTTAAAAAATCAATTTTGAATTTGACCCGAAGCATAAAATAAAGTCCTAGCACATTTGAATGCAGAATACTGGGTGAATTGACCTGGTAATGTGCGAGTGCTGCAATGCAGATTGGACACATCTAGACAGTATTAACACTGACCTTTAAAAGACTTAAATACATTTTGATCTGGAAGATCACCAAAAACCAGAGAAAAAAAAAAGTTCATTGTGCAGGAAGACTCAAAGCTCCGCTCTAATGTCACAAGTTCTATAAAATGTACCATATAATGAGCCATCTGGACCATCTCACAACTTCTGTTAAGAAAAAATAAGTTGTGAGTTTAGGACGGCTGCATCTATATCTGAAAATGTGTAATAAAACTGATTAAAGGAGACTTCCACTAAAAAAGACAGTGTCAGGTATTGTCCCTGGAGATCTGTGTAATCGTAACCTTTGTGTGTCTTGTCATTAGAAGCAGGACTGTGAAAAAAGCGTTCCTATTCTAGGATTGTAGCAGGACTTTAAGCACTAGGTGGATCTCCTCACACTGCTGTTCTCTGCATTTACCCAGTCCCTCCCCTTTTGCATTCACCAGAAGTCTGTTACTCAGAGATAAGGGATGGGACCTTATCATACACCTAGGAATGGCACAATCCCATTATACAGTATGACAACATTAAAACATTAACATTAAAATTGCACCCAAATATTGAAACCTCATATTTAAGCACATGAGGGTTTTGAGTTGCTCTTAGGGGAGTTCTACAGATTCACAGGCCGTTACACTGTGCAAGGAGCACTTCCCCCTCCCACTGTGTGCTGAAACTTTCCGCTGCTTCATTAACATTACAGAAGCAGTGGGAAGGGGAAGTGCCAAGCAGCAGCAGAGCAAAGGGGGAGATATTGTAACAACCTGTGAAGCTACAGCATGGAGGAGCTCTGGTAACACCCACAGGAGCCTTTCAGGTTCATTAGCATTAGTTCAAAGTTGATTTTAGAAGGAACGAGGTTATGGGTAACAAATATAAGAAGATTACAGCAGTCACGTTGCCTGGATCTATGAGTAAGTGTCCCTGGTTTATCATGGTGGACTTTGATGGTTCAGCCAGCACTGAACTAGATGAAATTGGGAAGGCTTAGACCAACCCATGGCTCCCTCCAATATAGTTTATAGCCATTACAGTAATGGCCCTGATATGGGATGATATTCCAGGGTTTGGGTGTGACACATAATATATATATACATATTATATATATATATAATTCATTGTAATTCCATACTCCTTTAAGTTAACTTGACAACTTTACCTAAAGTCTTATATAAAGCTACAGACGACGCTATGGTATGACAATAGCTGGGTTACATTGACACATTCAGGTCGGCTACTTACGTCATTAGCTGTAACACATATCCATAAGTCTGATACAGTCATCTAGCACCTGGCTCTATTGGAACATATGCCGATCATACACAGACAGATGAAGTGAATGGAGTTAGCTGTATACACTGTATACAGGAGGGGGCCAGGAATTAGTGACCTGGTGTTGAGTATAAGCTACATAACCAGCCAGGATACCCAGACTGAACCTTGACCCCACAAAGTCTGACCATGAGCATCCAAACATGGTTTGTACTTCATGTTTCTTATTACCTAGATCCAAATCCGAACCCTGCAGCCCCCTGAAAATCTAAAACAAGAGTTGATAATTTTTTTCTTCTCCACCAGGAAAGAGTTAATAAAATCTCATCAATAATCTATAGACTCCCCAAAATGTGGTAACTGCAAAGTGCATCTCTTGTGGCAAAACATAAGCCCTCATATGTCCACATTGCCCCCTCCCCTCTCACCCAACATTTCTTATCTGAGCTGCCGATTCATGCTGCCTCCTGTGGACCATATGACCTGTGATATATATATATATATATATATATATATATATATATATATATATATAATACTGTAAAATGTGCAGCATAATATGTATATAAGGCTGCACATCCTCCATTCTTTAGTGTGTCAGGTCGGATTCTGGGGCCCCCTAACACTATGGGCCTCAAAGCAGCTGCTATGGCTGCTACCAGTGTAGTTATACCCCTGATAACACAGCTTGTTTTAATATGCTATATATACAAGTCACACTTGGAAGCAAATCTAAGATAAGATCCTAGATCGCTGTCATCTAACCCTGCTCCTCTAATTTCGTATCTCCCCTTATCGTTCCTCATAGCTCTTCAGTAAGACTGCTCCATAGTGGAGGCAGCAGAAGATTGATTATATTCATTTCATCTAGCACCAGAACCTTCTTGCTGATAAAATCCTCTTCGTCCCTATCCACTTCTATGCGGTTATCTGTCTCGCTGTGTGTGGTGGCTGCCATAGATAGTAGCAGTCACAGTGTAATGGTTGGGCTTACACCCCCCTCATTCCCCATCACCATTGTGTTAGGAAGTCAGAATGTTTATTTCGTGCTCCTAGAGCTGCGACTTGAGACGCCTTTGGGTTTACAAGATTAGTAGGAATTGACACTTGCAATTGTTCTATTGTATTAGGTTAAAGACGGTGCAAGTGACAATTATAGACCGAGAAAGCACCATGTCACGTTGGCGTCCTCGCTTTCTGCGGCAGAATTAATAGCGAGGTTTGAGGCTTCTGTAGCTCATTTATTTGATCATCTAAGTATTGTTCTCATTAGCACTTTCCTTATTTCATATCCCCGAGGCTGAAAAGGGAAACTATTAACTCTTTCCCTGCTGCAGCGGAATGACCAGAGTAGCCAGTCGCGCATGCGCCAGCTGCTCTGTTCATCTCTATGGCGCTAACAGAGATAGCCGAGCGCTGTACCTGACAATCTTGTCAGAGCCTTAGATATGAATAGAACATGCATAATCGACTGCTCTATTCATTTTGAGCTACGATTGGGGTACAACTGACCCCCATTTTCAAGATCCATGGGGGACCCATCATTGTGACCCCCACCGATCAGCATATTAGGCCCTGTGGATAGGGCATAACTTGCTATGACTGGAGAATCCCTTTAAATACTGGCATTCCCTATGAAATAATCCTAAATCTGTACTTTTCTTCTGTTATTTTACCAGAAAATCTATTTATAAATTAAAACATTTTCTATGGGGTCATAAAAGGTTAACGTACAAAGATCGCTGTGCAGTCCCAGGGGTTGGGCTTTGGTTTGGGTGCATTTCAAAGAACAACTTGTGATTTGTCTGCGCTGCTCACTCCTCACTCCTGCGAAGGAGCACAAAAGTGGGGGCTGAGAGATGAGAAGTTTGCAGCACAGACAAGTCACGTGTTGTTTTTTGAAATGCATCCAAAACAAAGCCCAACCCCTGGGACTACACAGAGGATTCTGTCAGGGTGCAAGAAAAGTTATAACACACAATTATATTGTAATGCAAATGCTTAGAGAAAGCAGAAAGACATATTTGCACTGCAGGTGTGATGGGCTTCTCCAACCTGTCTTAAGTGAAAATAAGGTCCCTGTTGACAGGTTCCCTTTAGTGACAGTCCTACATATATCAGTGTGTCACACACAAGATTGTGGGTTTTTTTCATCAATTGATCCCATGTTCTTCAATTTGGTTCTCTGTGCCCTCTCATCTAATTAGGTCTCTCTCTCTCTCTCTCTCTCTCTATATATATATATATATATATATATATATATATATAATCAGCCATTAAAACGTTACTATGAAGTTGGATTTGATTAAGCCCAACACATTTCCTTGCTCTTGGCAACATCTCAGAATAATTGATTGAGTTTCTGGCACCAATGAGCCCAGATGAGCATGAAAAAGCCAAATCATCCATGTGCAGCTCAGCTCCTAGGAGTCCGAAAAATCAGAACCATAAAATTAAAAAATAAGTGCCATCAGCATGTTTTACATTGCTGTCACACTTTCACAAATTTCAGTTTTGCGCCGTCACGGTGTGGCAGAGGGGCAATCTCCAAAGTTATTAACAGGATGCCACCTGCTACCTGGCAAGTTTTAAGGAACACAATGCTGGAAATAATGGTGGGCTATGTTGGTTTGGCTTTTGCTTCTTTTATGGTGACGAGAGAAATAATAACAGCGTAAAATGTGCACGTAAAAAAATAATGGGGGTCATTTATCTTTTTTTTTGTTCCCTTTTCCTTTTTGCACTTTTTAGTTCTTGTTTTTTTTCAGCTCTTTGTTAAATGCAGATTTTTGAAATACTATTTAGGCTCAAATTTTATAAGTGGCACAAATTTTTGCGTAACTCATACCCCACTTTCCTATGCATGGTGCGGATTGGAGTGTTTTTGCGCAATTATTTGCATCTTTTTAGGCACAAAACAAAAGTAAAT
>WNYA01005902.1:0-13705 GCA_019512145.1 Engystomops pustulosus | reverse complement strand
CGCTTTGCACTGATATGTAAGATGGGTGCCATGCAATGGATAAACTCGGTGCATCATATCTCATTATAAGTCTGGAGAATGTGTCACGCACCTTCACTTCACATGTAGATGCCCTTGTGATGACAGGCTTACACTACAGATGTTGAGATTGGGTGCAACGGTTAAACCTGTGTGAGGACACTCCACCATCTCCTCACTATAAAGTTCTGGGAATGGTCACGCCTCACTTACACAATGTAGCTGCCTTGTGATGCCTATGCCTTACAATACAGATGTGAGATTGGGTGCAACGGTTAAACTTGTGTTGCAGACAACTCCACATTTCTCATATAAAATTCTGAGGGAATGTGTCACACCCCTCACTTCACAATGTAGCGCCCTTGTGATGACATGCTTTATACTTTCTGCACGTCCTCTGGGTTTCGGCAGCAAGTACATGAAATCCCTAGTAAAGTACCCTCATCGATCATGAGGCATTGGTTTTTGACTTTTGCATCCTGCCACCTTTGTTTGCTCTACAATCAGCTGCACTGTGAGAATGACGTGCTTGGCGATGCCTGGAATGTGCACAGTGATCTACCACTTTGTTACAAAAAAAATCCATCATGAAAAGAATTGTACGTCTGTAGTTTGCCTATGTGATGTCATGCTTAACAATTACCGCACCATATGCATGAAATTTTGCAAGGGGTCTTAAACATTTGGGGGGAACTGTCCAGCACCCCACTAGTCGGGCCTATAATATCTGATTGTTTGTGTTGGCACCTGGCTCTGTTCTTTGAGTTGTAAATTCTATATCTGTGCTGTTTGAGTCACCTTGGGTTCTATTAGCTGTTGCTGCCCTGACCTTTGGTTGTATTCGGATTCTGCCGAACTAGGACTGTCCTGTTGGTCTCCAGTCTTGCCCTAGTGATAGTTGCACCTGATCATTATCTTCTTCTTGAGAATCACCCTCTTATCATGACACCCGTCTCCCACATATCAGGTTCACAATTTCAGTACTGGACAGACGAAAGGTGATATTTTTGGAGAAAGAACCGATAATATTATACAATTAGGTAGGGGAATGACCACCACAAGGCTAAAATATATATCAACATCACAGCACCAATATCAGCAGGACCAGCTCAGCTTGTGTCTTTGGTTCAGCACTATCTTGTGTGCTTGTGGAGCTGCAAGTCAGTGGCTCAGTTGTAAGTGGGTAGGCTCCATATAGTTGTTCAGAAATCTCAAATTAACAGGTTCTCCTCCCGATCATCTCCAGAGCGGCCAAAATCACTATTCTGTGCTGCTATGCAGTTCTGCAGTCACTATGTACATTACATGAACATTACTTATCCGATACTGACCCTCGAGTTACATCCTGTATTATACCCCAGAGCTGACAATCATATTCTGATGATGTGCAGTCACGTGTACAGACATGACATTACTTTCTGTACTGAAGTCATGAGTTACATCCTTATTTTACCCAAGAGATGCACTCACTATTTGTGGTGGAGTGAGCAGCGCTGGTGTACATACATGACATAATTATCCATGTACTGATCCTGAGTTAATCCTGTATTATACCCCAGAGCGGCATCCACTATTTCTGCTGTGGTGCAGTCACTGTGTACATACATGGACATTACTTATCCTGTAATGATCCTGAGTTACATCCAGTAGATACTCCAGAGGCACTCACTATTCTGCTGATAGTGAAGTCACGTGTACATACAGACCATTACTTATCCGTACTGATCCTGAGTTAAATCCTGTATATACTCAGAGCTGCACTCACATTCTGCTGTGGTGCCTCACTTGATTTTACATACATGCACAATTACTTATCCTGTCCTGATCACCAGTGATTACATCCTGTCTTTATACCCCAGGAGCTCACTCACTATCTGCTGATGGTGCAGTCCACATGTGGTACTATACAGACGATACTTTATCCTGTTACTGATCCTGAGTTAATCTGTATTATACTCCAGAGCGCACTCACTATCTGCTGTGCAATCACTGTGTACAGACATGACATTATTTATCTGTACTGATCCTGAGTTACATCCTGTATATACTCCAGAGCTACCATCACTATTTTATGATGATGGTGCAGTCACTGGTTACATACATGACTTACTTATCATGTACTGATCCTGAGTTACATCTGTATCTACCCCAGAGCTGCACTCACTATTCTGCTGCTGGTTGCAGTCACTGTGTACATTAAATGACATTACTGATCCGGTTATTGATCGTTCCTGAGTTACATCATGTATATCCCCAGAGCTGCACTTCACTCATTATGATGCTGGTGACAGATCAAGTGTACATATGACATTACTTATCCTGTAATGATCCGGGAAGTGACATTCCTGTATTATACTCCGGAGCTTGACACTCCACTATTCTGCTGCTGGTGCAGTCACTTTGTACATATGACTTCCATACTCTCTTTGATACGATCTGAGTTACAATCCTGTATTATACCCAGAGCTGCAGCTAATACTTTGCTGCGGCTTGCAGTGCAGTCACTGTGTAATAATGACTTACTTATCTGTATGATCCTGAGTTACATCCTGTATTATACCCCAGATGCTGCACATCACTATGCAGTATCAGTGCAGCTAATGATGAACTAATTCCGTCATATTGGTTAACTGAAGAATCATCCCAAAAGATTTTTATCTACAATTCATGAAGCCCGGCCTATGCAACTCATAGGTGTACGGCACACGTGTAGTTCTGAAGCATGTGAAATACGACCGTAGCCACCGCCCTCTTGCCCTTGGCTACATAATACATATGCTTCAGAGAGTCGGAGTGTGTAGAGGGCTAGTGTTTGTTTTCCCATGCGGTTCTTGTGTAAAGGTTCCTTGTGTGTAGAGTAAAGGGAGATCCACAGGGTGGATGGCTACTCGACCAAAAAATGTATCGTTGGTAATGACAAGGTACAAATACCCTTCCAGGTCCTTTAAGCTCACAAAGTATATGTTCCCCAGAATTAAAGGCATGCATTCTACGGGTGACCCTAGCTGTAGTCCTCTTCTCATCTTGGATCAAGTTTCCATGTCCTCCTCTAATAAGTACAGAGAAGCGAGAGATCCGGATGGTTAGGTTCTGGTTGCTCATTTGGCGGGAGCGGAACTATATCACCAAGGAGCAGGGAAGTTGCATAGTGTCCCTACGTGTAGAAGATCAGTGACCGACCAGCTCCATCAATCTCGTATGGTTCTGCCACATCGGCTGAGCTGTACATAGAAGGGGTGACTGTGGCATTGTGTATAGTTGTGTATAGGCGCTGCTCGTTTCCACCTTACTCCATCTATGACTACCAGAGGTTCAAGTGTGGCGAGAATTTGATCATTCTGTCATTGTGACCCGCGCGGCCTCTCTCCATACTACAGGAAGCTGAGGGAGAGAGAGAGTAACCAGGATCAAGAGCTGGAGTGTGGAAAGTCTGGAGGTCAACTGAAAGGTAAGACGCGACTCGGGAAAAAATGGGTCTTGCCAATTATATATAAATGGTGGAGTTTGTGCCAACATGGTGACACGATCTTGCCGTAAAGTTGGAGGATGGATCAGTCTCAAAAAGTGGCCACTGGTTAATGGTCACTATATTCATGTTGGCTTCTACTCACCATCATGGTTCCAGTAAGTTGTATAAAAGGTGACCAGCATCTGTATCTTCTTCTACGTAGATGGTACCAGTGAAGAGGTGTTATTGTAGGGTTTTTTTATTCGATGGTCTGTCGCGTTAAGATTGGCAGCAACACAATTAAGAAGGGACGACTCCTGCAAAATTATTGACTAACAGGGAAGCTGTCGTGTAACCAGTGTTAACCGTTTTTATGTCTGCCGTGAATTGGTCATATCGTTGACTTACATGAGAGGAGCTGTGAAGTTAGTGATTGTGAAAAGTTAAGGGATCCTTATTTCCAAAAGGGTTTATTTGTACAGCAAGTTCTGCTGATAACGGGGTTTCGTTTCTACTGTATAAAAACTCGGGGTGCTCCAATGGACAGAAGGAGTTTGAGATGATCGACCTATGATCGGACCTGTGCCTCCACACACTGCGACCATTATCCTGGCCGACAAGTTGGTGGTTTAAGATTTTTTTTAATTGATCTCTGGTGGTTAAACCTTCACATAACTCGGTTGTTCTCACAACAAATGCCCCCAGAACCCTGTGTGGTAAATATGGCCATGATCACCAGATTGTCCGAAGACGAGAACCCTGGGGGACTGGAGATACCGATGTTCTACAAGGAGATCCACAGATCATTGTAGATGGTTTGTCGCAGGTCGGAGAAGAGGCCGTGACTAAAAAAAGTGCCTCATTTTTACAAGGGGTCGTCTTACTCTAGGCCCCCCCTATAGGGACACATCCGATTGTACAAGTTTTAGGATAGGCTTTTTTTTATAATGTCAATAAAGTGGCACGCACCAGAAAGTGACGGATGCGTAGAATAATTCTGCTCGCGATCTGTTCTCCATGGAAATATCTTTAATGGACAAGTCAAGGGAAGTCACAGCGCTCCGGACTAACAGTCCTGGATAAAATTATGTTCCTCAGTGTCCCTCATGGCCTTGGCCCTCCCTCATCTGACGTCTGATGTTGCCCTTACTTTGAGTGTAGAATTACCTGATGTTGCTTATGTTTGTGTTTCTTCGCACGTAATGGCGGCAGTCATGGCTGGGACAAATAAACAGGTGTTAACCATCATGAGATCTGACCGATTTTTCCTAAACAAACATCTAATTGGTATGCCACGACCCAAGCACGGCACGATGGAAGGAGCTACATATAGACAGGTATTGTAACAGAAGGGAGTGTGTATTCTAGATGGACGCGTATTCCATGTGTCGGATCGTCCATCAGAGGATCACAGCACATTCGGGGGTGGGGGCCCAGGCTCTAACTCATATAATAGGCACCAGAGGCCCAGCAGAGAGTGCCCCGTATGGAGGATATAGGGTAATGGAGGGGCGCCTCACTATAATAATCATATAATAACCTATTTATATACCGTTTCTATATTATAGTTTTCAATAATAATGTCTGCCCCCGGGGAATTGGAAGCTGCAGTGAAATGGAGCAGGTTCCAGTAGTATTTCCAAAATAATAAGCGTTATAGGGGAGACTCTACTAAAATTAACTATAATATATATGAGATAATGCACAGGATGTTTATGTTCTGATTATCAGATGCCAGATTATAGGAGGTTGCAATGATCCGGCAGCCAGATTATTATAACACCATATTATCCCATATGCAGGATTACCAGGATACTAGATTTATCTATGATAGCGACTAGGATGCCAGATTACCCGGTGGATACCAGATTAATATGCTGCAGAATACTAAATGTACAAATTCTCGGAGATACTAGATTTACTATGATAGTTACTAGGATGTCAGGATTACAGGATCCTAAGAATTACTATGCTAGATACTAGGATGTCAGATTATCGGGGTGTTCACGGTACAGATTACTATGATAAATAACTAGGATTCAGATTATTGGGATACTAGATTACTAGGATGAAAGATTACCAGGATACTAGATTACTATGGCTTAGAATACTAGGTGTCAGATTATCGGGTGATATAGATTAATATGTATAGATTACAGGATGTAAGAATTGGGCTACTAGATTACTGGATGCCGATTACCAGAATTACTAGATACTATGCTAGATGATAGGATGTAGATTACGGTTGATACTAGATTTACTATGATAGATTACTAGGATGTCAGATTATGGGTTACTAGATTACTAGGGGCCAGAATTACCAGAATACTAGATTACTAATGATAGATTACTAGGAATGTCAGATTATCGGAGGATACTAGATTACTACGATAGATTGTGCTAGGAGTCAGAAATTATCGGGCGGCTACAGCTTACTATGATAGATACGGGATGTCAGATTATCTGGTGTGGGTACTAGATTACTCTGATAAATAACTAGGATTGTCAGATTATTGGGATACTAAGATTACTAGGATGCCAGATACCAGAATTTACTAGAAATACTGCATAGATTACTATGCTAGGTACAGATGTCAGTTCCAGGGGTATCCTACATGACTATGTCATAGGATTATAGATGTCAGATTATCGGTGGTACAGATACTAGATTAACTGATGAGATATGATACTAGCAGGAGCCAGAGTACCAGGATACTAGATACCATGCTAGAATTACTAGGAATGTCAGATTATCGGGATACTAGATTACTTATGATAAGATTATAGGATGTCAGATTACAGGATCCTAGATTACTTGCATAGACTACATGGATGTCAGATTATTGGGATACTAGATTCTAGAGATCACAGGATGTAGCTTATCGGATATAGATTACTCATGATAAAGATACTAGGATGTGATCAGGAAGATTATGAGTCTGAATAGATATAAGGATGTCAGTTATCGGGGGGTACGATACTATGATATACTGATCAGATTAGGAACTGATACAGGATGTCAGTCGAGGATACTAGATACTATGATAGATTACTAGGATTCGATTGATGCGGGATACTAGAATTACTATGCAGATTAATAGGATGGTACAGATCGCAGGATTACCAAGTACTATGCTGGATTACTAGGATGTCAGATTATAGGATGATATCATGTGTGGTTCAGATGTATGGAGGATCACAAAGGCCAGAGGTTCTGATTAAACTCCCAATGTTGCAGTGAATGGAAGGACGAGTAGAACCCTACAGTATGCATGCCGATGAAATCAGTATATGGGCCAGTACCATAGGGTTCACGTTTGCTGTGCTGTGGGGTTTGGGTTCGGACTGGATGAAGGGAAATGGACTCCATAGTGTAATGCATAACAATGATAAGGTTTCTGTCTTCAAAAGACAGCGCCACATCTCTTCATAGGCACAGGCTGGTATTGCAAGCTTGTATTATATACTAAGCAGGAGTGTTGTATAACACACACCGCACTGTGGGCGGGGGGTTGGTGCTTGTTTTAAAAACCTAAATTGAAGGTCTGACTGATAGCGCACTTGGGATGTAATGAAGCCATATCGATTCTGATCCTCCCCCAGAAGATGCATGTAATAAATCCTCAGAGACAAGTCATCTACACTGTCATCCCTCGCCCCGGGCCCCATCATCCGTGTATGACACAACATAAGCCGCGGCGCAGCGGGATGATCCTGTCTACAGCGGCTCAGACTGAAAACTGTATCCAGGAGCCAGAGATCAATTCATCTCATAACTGCTGTTTATTTTAGATGACGGACCATTTCCTGAGAGGCGGCTCTCATAACCAGCGCAAATCTTCCGCCTTGATACTGGCTACATGGGATTACAGAGCTCCGAGATATCAAGGATAATCATCTATCTCAAATCTATCTATCTCATTATATTATTATCTATGTCTATCTGATCTATCTATCATCTCATATCTATCTATCTCAGGAGGTGCGACAGCCGAGCGAGCCACAGTCAGAGGCGAGCGAGCTAGCGAGCGAGATCGATCGAGCGAAGCGCAGAGCGAGCGACCGACGAGCTGACTAGCTAGCGATCGAGCGAGCGAGCGAAGAGGGATGCGAGCCATACGAGCTATTATGCTAGACGCCCGAGCTGTATGAGTCGAGTCTCATATTAACTATCGATCTATCTATCTATCGCATACGATCTATCTATCTATCCCCTATCTATCTATCTATCGTCATCTATCTCATATTATTATGACTATCCTCATATCTTATCTATCCCTATCTATCTATCTATCTATCTACATATCTATCTATCCGATTTTCCTATCTATCCGTGGAATCCAATAGAGTGCTCCCTGCACCACCCGTACTCCATGTTATGGATGGTGACAATCTGAGTGTACTCACCGCAGGAAGGCACAGGGGCAGGATGCAATAGTAGCATCCGTGTCTCCCATCGTTCCAATGGCCTCACGTGTCTATGTAAGCCGTCAGCAGGCTGGCGCAGGATGGAAAATAGCGATTTGCTTGTACAGTCCCAGAGGAACAGCCACGTTACACCTCCCAGTTTTACAATTGGTTTAAAACCATCAAATATCTAAAATCTAATTTGTCAATTGAGCATAAAAACATCATCGAAGACTAAATTGCAACATCCAACACCTTAGGTGATATGTACCAATGGATTTACATTTCAGTTAGGGTAAACCCGGGCAGGATGTGACCTCATAACGTTCCACGCCAATTCCCTTTATATACACCAGGGACTTTTATGGACGGCACACCATCAAACTTAAGGGACTGCACCTAGATCCATCAACAACCCATCACAACTATATAGTGCCACCCCCCCCTCCCCCCAACATGGATTCAGACAACAGCCCAATACCAGCCCCCCCAGACCAGACAATAATAAAAAATGGAGCTCACCAAGTACCCTAATAATGCTGCCCCCCCAGTGTCCAAACTCATAATGATGGTCCCAGATCGGACCACCACTAATAATGCTGGCCCAAACAGTGTCCAACTTAATAAATGGCTGGTCCCCCAGACCCCCCACTAAACTGTGGTCCGCCGATAGTCCCACTAATAAATGCTGGTCCCCACGATTCGTACCCGTGAATAATGATTGGCCCCCATTGTCCCGCTAATTAATGCTGGCCCCCATGTCCCGATCAATAAAGCTGGCCCCCCCCAGTGTCCAACAAAATGCCGTCCCCCATAGTCACACTAATAATGCTGGCCACCCTCCATGTCCCGCTAACAAAGGTGTCCCCCCAGACCCCCACTAATAATTGCTCGTCCCACCATAGTCCCCCAATAAATAAAGGTTGGCGCCCCCCATAGGTCACACTCTAATAATGCTGGGCACCCCATAGTCCCGCTATAACGTGGGTCCCCCCAGACCCACTAATAATTGATCGTCCCCGACATCCAGTCCCCACTAAATAACTGGCCCCCATCGTCCCACTAATAGATGGCCCCCATGTCCCACTAATAATGCTGTCCCATAGCCCACTAATAATGCTAGTCCCCGCATGTTCCCACTACATAATCTGGTCCCCAGACCACCATAATAATTGCTCGCCCCATAGTCCCACTAATAAGTGGCCCCCCCTAGTCCACTATATGATGATGGCACCCCCATGGTTCCCCACAATAATGCTGGCCCCCCAGCCCCCAGTGTCCCTAATAAAATGCTGGTCCCACATGTCCCACAATAATGCTGGTCTCCCCCATACGTCCCACTTATAATTGATGCTCCCCCAGAAGTCCCACTAATAATGCTGCCACCAGACCCAATAATAATGCTGGCCCCCATATCCCCACTAATAATGCTGGCCCCCAGTGTCCAACTAATCAATGCTCGTCCCATAGTCCCACTAATATTTGGTCCCCAGACCCCACTAAAATGCTGCTGCCCCCCAGACCCCCATAATTACTGTGCTCACCCCAGACCCCCACTAATGATGCTGGCCCCCATCCCATAGTACCCCACTAATAATGCTGGCCCCCATAGTCCCAATATACTGCTGGCCCCACCATAGTACCACTAATAATGCTGGTCCACCCGAGTCCTGCTAAGAATGCTGCGTCCACAGTGGTCCCCCAACTAATGATGATGGCTCCTCCATAGTCCACTAATTAATTATGGTCCCCCATGTCCCAAGATAATGCTGATCCCCAGACCCACACTAATTATGTGGATCGCGTCCCAAGGCCCCCACTAATAATGCTGCCCCCCAGACCTCCACTACTAATTGTGCTCCAAAGCGACCCCTCACTAATAATGCTGCTCCCCCAGGACTCTCCCTAAATAATGCTGCCTACCCCAGACCCCCAACTAATAAATGCTGCTTCCCCCAGGCCCCACTAAAAAGCTGTCCCCAGATCCAACTCCACAAAAATGCTGGTCCCCATATGGCCCACTAATAATGTCTGGTCCCCCCATAGTCTCAGTAATAATGCTGGGGCCCCATAGTCTCAACTAAATGCGGTCCCCCCAGACCCCACTAATTATTGTGGTCCCCCAGCCCCCCCAAATAAGTGCCTCCCCCAGAACCAACTAATTATGTGGTCCCCCACGTGTCCCCATAAAATGGCTGGCCCCCCATCAGTCCCACTAATAATGCTGGCCCACATAGTACCCAGCTATATTAATGTGGTCCCCCATAGTCTCCTGCTAATAATGCTGGTCCCCAGGTCCATACTAATAATCCTGATCCCCCATAGTCCCACTAATAATCTGTACCCATAGTCCACTAATAATGCTTGGTCCCCCATAGTTACCCACTAATTAATTCTGGTTCCCCCGCATAGTCCACTAACAATGCTGCTCCATTACACACCCAAGACCTCACGTGTAAGTAAGGCTGGTCCCCAGGACCCACTACAGAATGCTGCCCCCTCCCCCGACCACCCCCACTAATTTAATTGCATGCTCCCAGACCCCATATAAAATTGCTGCTCCACCAGACCCCCACTAATAATGGCTCCCCCAGACCCCCTACTAATTATGCTGCTCCCACAGTCCCCCACTAATTATGATGCTCACAGCCAGGCCCCCCCTAATACTGCTGCTCGACAGACACCCCACTAATAATGCTGCTACCCCAGGACCCCACTATTTAGCTGCTCCCCGGCCCCCACTAATAATGCTGCTCCCCCAGGACCCCCCCACTAATAATGCTGGCTCCCCCCGACCCCCACTAAAAATGCTGGCCCCCCACAGTCCCACTAAAATGCTGGGTCCCCCATTAGTTCACTAATATACTGGAGGTCCCTTCATAATACTGGAGATGACCACATGAGCCCCCTAATAATATTGGAGGCCCCGAATCGAAATAAAATAAATAATACTGGAGAGACCATGAGCCCCCCTAAAAAGCTGGAGACCCCTATATACAGCTGCACAATTGGCGGGACTGAAGCTCTTGTTATAAAACCGTGCAACGCAGTTACATGACACTAATATGAGACTGCTGCCCAGGAGCAGGCTACTAACCACTACGATACGAACGGGGATCTGGCGGGCCCCATACAATGGACAACGATCAGAAACTGATAAGGCGGGTACCAGGCCCACCAACCAAATTATACGCTAACAATGACCGTTACACATTTTAATACCACCATCTAATATACGTATCCGCAGCATATACAACGTGTAGCGATATACCTTGCCCTAGCAGGGTGAATTCCCTCTTAGGTTAGTGTCCTCCTTTAATGGGAAAATCTACCCATGAAAATCACTCATGATAAACCGGGACATTACTCATTAGGATAGGCCCCGGGACTTTGTAATCTCTCGTATATCTGTTAACCATGGCTCATTCCTTTTAAAATCGCAACTTTTATAATTATGCTAATGAAGCCTTCGGGGCTACCCTACCCTGTGTAATCTGGCTTTACATTAACTTGTAACCGGTCTCCCCCTCCACCCTGTTTTCTTCCTGCTTCAATGCACAAGCGCCTGAGGGAGCAGGGGGGAGTAGGGAGACAGTAAGTAAAGTTCAGCAAGAGTCCAGTTGATTACTTAATTTGATGGTAAAATCCCCATAAAATGACCCCGTATGTTTACGGGCATCTTCCATGTCCACTTCCATCTTATTCAGGTTTAAAGCCCTTTTTTTTAGTAAAATACTCAATTTGTGCCCCTAGTTTAATCCCCTCGCCTTTTGATCCACCCACTAATCCCGCCTATTATCCCCATTCTTTGTAGGGTTGGTCATTTTTTCCTGAGTATTCTCTGCTGCCGCATTGGCCCCCGTCTCTTAGTAATAACACCTCCTGTTTTTGGTTCACTGTCAGGCAAGTTTATGCTCTAGTAAAGCCTGCGAACGGCAGCAAAGGAGGTTGCTGATGGTATGCCCCCAAGAGCCTTTTAGGCCATTAGCATACACTTGGAACAATATTAGAAGGAATGGACCATGTATAAAACATATAAAGAAGATACCACAGTCACCCGGGGCACTGGATCTATGGGTAATGTCTAGAGATGAGACGAGTATACATCGTCCGAGTATATGGCTCGGTCGGTAATAACGCATACGCAGACCGGCTCGTTACTAGGAGAGTTCTCGCCGGATTCGGAGAATAGAGCAGGTAGTAAATTAAGAAAAAAATTGAAAAAAAATATTTGATTGTAAAAAAAAAAAATTACAACATGTTTGACAGATGTTTTATTGTAAGAAAACATTGAAATAAACACTATTCTTCATTTCAGGTGTGCGCGGTGTCTCCCCGCCTACGTTGGGAGTGTGGCCACGAACATATAGGAATGTGAAGAATATTGTTCTTCAATGTAGTTTGCCTTAAATGCTACTGTGTTCACTGGATTAATGTTTTAATTCTATTTCAAATGTTCAGGGTGCGCGTGTGTCTTCCTGATAGGTTCGGCGATACGGCGCGCCACCCTGCCATGTGAAGAATAGAATTAAAAATTAAAAACAGTGAATACAGGGACCATTTTAAGTGCAGGAAAAACATGAAAGAACAAATTCTCACATTCAGTGTTCGGCACATTCTCCTAACTTAGCGGGAGCCACGCCAGAAAACTGCAATAGTGAAGAATGGTGTTATTCAAGTGTTCTTACAAGTAAAACATCTGCAAACATCTTGAAAATTTTTTTTTTTGTCCAGGTTCTTTTATGTTTCAGTTTATTAAAAAAAATGCTTGGGTCGCCATGGGACTTCATGGGGTGCGTATTCGAGACGAGCACCTCGAGCATCTGGAAAAGTTGTCTCGATAACGAGTACCCGAGCATTTTAGTGCTCGCTCAGCTTAGTAATGTCCTTGTGGTATCATGATGGGATGTTGGGTTGAGGCTAGTGATCCCATTTAGATAAAGTCCTTCTTGATGGAGGTCTGAGCGTTCACAGTTTTAGTTTCTCAGTTGCAGTTTTGGATCTGTCCAAACAACCAGGAGAGGAGGTTGGCTCTCCATGATGTGTTCTACCCCTTATGCCATGACCTTGGCTTCAAACACGCATCAGACCCCATGAATGTTGGGCACCAAACCCTTTTCAAGGGATGGCTGGGTCGCAGGTTAGGATTATCTGTGAGATCACTTTGGAGGGCCCCGTGAGCCGAGCGATTCTGGAGGAACTGTGTAAGCTCGAATTCCCCCTGTGGTGGAGGCGCTGTAGGGTGATTAGACACTGAGATGGTTGTTCTTTGTTATTTATGACAAGCGTACTGAGTAAAATAGGGAACATTCCCTAGTCTTTCGTGCTATCGCTCTAAGGCATGGAAGGAGATGCAAGTCATCAAGCACCCCTAGAATTCAAACGTTTTCAAACCGGAATTTTTTTTGTCCAGAAACGACATCCAGGCTCTACTGAACTGTACATAGAGTCGCCCATAACACCTCCTGCGGGCCGGGGTTCCTAGTCTCATTGCTTTACGTAAGAACTTTGTTATGTGAGGTTTTTTACGTTGAATCGTCACTCTTGCGTAGAGGATGCCGCTCTTGTCTGGTAGCGCAGGTACTAAAAGATAGTTGAAGAGTCATTAGTATGTCGGTCAGGTATTTGTTAAGGTATGGGTTCTCAGCTGTTCTTTTTTAAACTGAATAATCCCAAAGTTTTGTATCTGGCTTTCACATATATAGGATGTTCCGTAGCTGCCCTTGTGATGACACGCTTTGCACTGATATGTAAGATTGGGTGCAATGGATAAACCTCGGTGCATCATCTCCTCATATAAAGTTCTGGGGAATGTGTCACGCCCTCACTTCC
>WNYA01005901.1:0-13710 GCA_019512145.1 Engystomops pustulosus | reverse complement strand
CCCATTTTGGGTGGGGAGGAGCCGAGAGACAGGGGCTTGGACAGGCGAAAGCTCGCCTGGCAGTGGACCGCCAGCTCCATCCCTAGATTAGGCAGCCTCAGAGGCATCCATGCATGCTGCCCCTGCTGTTTCCTGTCCATTTTGCCTCCACGATCCTCCACAGCGTCCACCAATGTCTCATTTCAACTCTCTATACCCCAGACGCTGGAGCATGAGAGGATATGCAGCACATCATCCCCTTATCAAACGAGCTGTGTCAGGCAGAATTTTCAGGTGTTTCACCAGATACATAGTGGAACTCGGCCCATCTGTTGCCGCCATGCTGGAGACCTGAAGTTGCAATCATAGCAGCGCAATATGAATGCCCCATACTGTCGCTCTTAATCATGGAAGTCGTCTCCATGGCTGCCTCCACATGTCGTCCCCTTATCAAAAGAGCTCTGTCAGGCTCATTTTTCGGGTGTTTCACCAGATACGTTATGGAACTTGGTCACTATGTAGACACCATGCTGTGTTATCGACTAAATATACCGTCAACCTTTTGTTCACATAGGAAATCATTTCACCTCCTTCGGTGAAACCAGAGTCCATTTAGGGTATGTCGCCATGAGACTCTCTAGCCTGCCACTGCTGCCGCTGCCTCTGCATGCCGTCCCCTATAGTGTCAGGGTCAATTATTGGATGTTTTAGATGCTATCTAGCCTCATTCGGTCACTCTGTCATGGCCATGCTGTTGCCCATAATTTCGGCATAATGGTGCGATTCAGCAGCCTCAGAGGCATCCATGCATGCTGCCCCTGCTGTTTCCTGTCCATTTCCGTGGTGTTTCCATCCTTTTCTGAGGTTCCCAGGTGCTTGGCCAAGCTTCCCTGTGCAGATCCTTGGTCCCCTTGAAAAATGCTCGAGTCTCCCATTGACTTCAATGGGGCTCGTTATTCGAGACGACCACTCGAGCATCGGGAAAAGTTTGTCTCGAATAACGAGTACCGGAGCATTTTAGTGCTCGCTCATCTCTAGTTCTGACCCATTTTTTGCATTGATATACAGGCGGTCCCCTACTTAAGAACACTCGACTTACATACGACCCATAGATACAAACGGGCCTCTGGATATTGGTAATTTACTGTACTTTAGCCCCAGGCTACAATGATCAGCTGAAACAGTTATCAAATGTGTCTGTAATGAAGCTTTAGTGTTAATATTGATTCTTATGACAACCCAACATTTTTAAAATCCAATTGTCACACAGACCAAAAAAGTTCTGGCTGGGATTACAATGATAAAATATACAGTTCCGACTTACATACAAACTCAACTTAAGAACAAACCTACAGTCCCTATCTTGTATGTAACCCGGGGACTGCCTGTACTTAAAACATTTATTGGGATTTGTTTTGATATCTTGTCTAGCCACCTTTCCTTTCATTTGTGTTTTGGCTGATTTGATTTCCTTTTTACAGATTTTGGTAAGCGTTTTGTAAGTATTGAACGCCTCAGGTGACCCGTCAGATTTATATTTTTTTAATGCCCTCCTTTTCTCATTAATTGCCCTTTTAACTGTAGCTGTAAGCCACGTGGGGTGTAATCTAGCCCGTCTATACTTGTTCCCTATTGGAATAAATTTAGAAGTATAATGACCCTGGATAGATTTGAATTTCTCCCATTTAACATTCATATCATCATCTATATTTGATCCCAGTCTATATCCTGTAGTGCAGCCCTGAATTTCTGGAAATTAGCCTTCTTAAAATTCAAAGTTTTCGATTTTCCCACCTGTTTCTGCTTTTTTAAATCTTCCATTGTTATTTTGGGGGTGACCTGTTCTGCCCCCTGTCGTGATTTAGAAAAGTTAATTCTCATTGCAGCCAACTGTGCAGTAGCTAATTATCCTGCTATGTAAAAACATAAGTGATGACAGACACTCTGGTCAGGTCAGGCTAGATATCTATAAACTCTGTATAGTCAACCAGCTGGATTTCAATTCAAGGAGGTTCCCTTGCCTGCTGGCAAATTCTGCACCACAAAAATGTATATACAAAAACCATAAAAACAATCCAATCACAATTGCTATATACTCCTCATACATTATATATGTAACCTCCTCCTAAATCTATTAACTAATTTAATAAGGCAGACTCCAGACCGTCAGCCACAAATACACGTATGAGCACAACAAAAGGAAAAAACCCTTTTCTATATAAATTATATTCAATTCACTGTTTACCAGCAATATACTGGAGAATTGTATTATTGTATTAGTATATTCTAGGATTCAAGATCTCTGCTTACTTCTGAAGCAACCACAACCATATGGAGAGTTCCCAAGCCTCCACTCAAATTACTATATTAATAGCAGATGTAAAAGAAAACAAACTGACTCCTGACCCGATGCCCCTTTTCATGTTTTCTATCAGGAACTGCAGGAGCCCTCAAGTGGAACTTCCCTGTTTCCAGCCATTAGGCTGAAGAGGCTGATCCTGGAAACAGGGGAGGTCCACTTCAGGGCTCCTGCAGTCTCCAGAGTCACTGGTTAGTTAACCCTTCACAGAATACGTAAAGACAGATACAAATGAACAAGACACATATACATACGTACCTGTGTGTTTTAAAATATTCTACACTGTTATTGTTTAAAGTTTTAATAGCTGCAGCTTCAAACCTCTTGTCAAACAGTCAAACAGGACTCCTTTATAACATTCAATAAGAGCTTTATCACTCTTCGCCTGACCACCCTGGGAATCCCACGAGGAGCGCACTAGACATGCCAGTGACTACTGTCACTGCAAATAACAGGGTTAATAGCAGTTACCCCTTGCAAAAGCCTTGGCAGTGTCGAGTGAATGAACTGCCCCCCTTCCCTATCCAGCTGGGCCTGAATATTTAAGTATAGATGTCTTTTTTAGGATGCGTCATCAATTTGTCCCTCATTGTCACCTTAGCTGCTTCCCAGGATAAGTGGGGTCCAGTCATATGAGTCCCATTTGTCACGAAGATCTCTGTCCACCATCCCCTCATGAGTTCTACAAAGGTTTTGTCCGTTAGCAAAAAGGTTGGGAATCGCCACAGCCAGTCTGGGTTCTCTGCGCTGGATTCGGGTCCGGCCGGGATTCATCAAGGTAGTTCCTCCGCCGTCCACCAGGTGGCGCTGCTGCGCTGAAAAGCATCTGAACGCGTTGGAGTTCACCGGCTCGAGCTGAGTGAAGGTAAGCGCGTCCCAAGCGACACATTTCTTTTTTTAAATGCGGCGGTTTTTTCGAATCCGTCGGGTTTTCGCTCGGCCACGTCCCCCGATTTCCGTCGCGTGCATGCGAGAATCCTTGTGGTCAGTGTAGTATAAAAGGGTTGTTGTTGGGCGCATAAACATTATAAATACTAAGATCTTTTCCCTGGCTATGTATCACAACATGGAAAAGTCTGCTTTCTGTGTCGCAGTGGTTCTACTGATAACCCAAGATCTATGCATTCGAAAAAAAATCTGCCGCTGGCAGGTGGGTTTCCTGCAGCATGGCTATATGGGCCCTAAGTCTTTTTAAGTGACGCAAGACCATGGGGTTCATTTACTAAGGGCTCCGCGGCCGCACTTTTGTTAGGTTTCCCGAATTTTTCCGTTTTGCGCCGAATTCTGCTGGGATTTTGGCGCACACGATCGGATTTCGGCTCAGTCGCGCCGGCTTTTACGCGACAGAAATCGGGGGCGTGGCAGTCGGAAAACCCAACGGATTCGGAAAAACCGTGGAATTTAAAAAATGGTGTATCGCAAAATTTAGCACTCACATGCACCGGGGGAGAAGATGGTGAACTCCGGCCGACCTCGGTGCAGCAGTGACACCTGCAGGAAGTTGGACGCCTGAGCTTGCTGAATCGCCGGAAGACCCGAATCCTCATTGGAGAACGCGCCGCTGGATCATGACAGGACTGGGTAAGTAAAAGTGCTCCCATGTTTCTTTTATGGGGTGATTTTAAACCTTTTACGTTCCAAGCCACCACACGCATATTAAAGTGTATATAACATTATTGATTTGTCTACGGCTCCCTCGCTGGGTTTGCTCCCGCCCTGCTTATTCCACCATTTCATCCCTCCACCCCGCATGTTGACAGCAGCACCTAAAAAACAAAAACAAACAAACAAGGAAGTGGAGCAGCGTATAGGGGCTCAATGGTGTGGCCCATAAATCTGTTGACAGGACTTCCTTTTTTCTGGTAATAAAGGCTCGTGCCTCCTCTCCGGGACTTACACCTTGTCCGTTTCCCCCCACCCTCTGGTAGACAGCAACAAGTGTCACATAACATTTATATTTATATTTTATAACATTTATCAACCTTAATGTTACACTTTACTCATCTCCCTTGTAGTAGGGTCAGCAAGATGGAGTTACGCCTCCCTGTATATCTTATCCCATACAGTTACTAATCATTATATTCCATTGTCGCTCGATTTGCTACCGCCTGCCTACTTGATTCCTGTTGTGGTTGGGGACTGGAGGTAGACCAGTCAGATTTCCTTGACGGGGATGTTCTCCAGTTGTCACGGTCAGATGTTGATGGAGGTGTTGAAAGGCGTAGGGATCTTTGAGGCGACCGTTGGCCATGCTGGTTGTGGATCTCCACCAATAGTTCGGCAGCCACTTGTGGTGAATGTAATGTTGTCATTGTATCATCTGGGTTGGGGACCCTAAGTATCGTCGGATAGGCCAGCTGAAACCTCACGTTGGCTTTCACTAGTGCTGTATTCTTTCCGTTTTCGCACGACCTCTGCTGAGTAATCACCAAAGAGCAATATTTTATGTCCCTGCATCAGCAGTGGATCTCTACGGTTGCGATATCTCCGTAAGATAGCCTCTATCATTAAAGTCCAGGTATTTCACGTCGTCACCTGTTGTGGCCTAGGACGCTGCGTTGTTGGAGGGCCCTCTGTAGTAGCAGGTGCTGGGACAATTCTGTGAGCCCTTTCCACTCTCCTTGTGATGGTCAACCCCAGTGTCTTGGGGAGTTCCGCCTCACACAGGTGCTGTAGATCCACTGACGGACTCGGGGAGTCCCACCAGGTGCAAATAGTTCCTCCTAGATCGATTTTCAAGGTCATCAACCTTATCTTGAAGGGCTATAATTAATCGCTCAACTTCACAAATTTTATCATCCGACTCTGCGTATTGATCCTCCATTGCCGACACCTCCGTTTCCACTTCATTTAATCTGCCACCATGCCTGCTAACTTTGTCTTGCAGGGTCTGTAGTGTACTTTGCACTGCAGCTTGTAGTGAGGAAGTTAATTCTGGCACAATATATTTGGTCACCTCCGTGGCTAGTATGGTGTAGTCCACCTGGTGTACATCAGTACCTGGTGAATGAGCTGCCTGGTCTGCTTGTTCTTCCATCATTATCAGCGATAAGGCCTGTGGAGCTGGTTCAGCTTGTGCATTTCCCAGCGGCACCATCTTGGGAGTCTACAGGCCTTGTGGTGTGCCAGCTCCTGTGGAGATTCTCGTGCCGCTTCGCAGGAGGTACCTTTCCATATGCCATTCCACAGTTATAGGGTGTGCAATTATTAATTGCTGAAATGAAAGGTGCCATCAGGCCGATCAGCTCTTTGATAAAAGGTGAACCCCCCTGACTCTTCAGAATTGTAGCTAAAAGATGCCCTTGTTCATTTAAAAAAATGCGTATTATTGGCTATATGCAGTATATGCTCCTCTAACAGTGTTTGGTCTACTGCCAATTATGAGTATTGGCCGGTGTTGGGGCTCTATTTTCTCTCTCAGTTGACACCACCCTTGCTTTAGGGCCTCTGTGAGTTCCCTACTTAACATTGTGCCTATTTATAAATAACTCTCACATATGCTCTTCCCACAACACTATCAGTGAGGCAGAGACTTTGTTCATGTTATAAATTTTCAGTGCTCTCAGGAAGATGGTGTTACAAACATTTTGTTTTATTCAAGTAATAGCATATTTCCATGGCAGTGTGCATAGATACAAAAGATGAAGTATGGCAGGTATAACAGACTTATGCCTTTTGTTTACAAAAGTTTAGTCATGGTCTACTCACATATAAAATCATCATTCTTTTAATGGTGTGTGACGTCAAGATCACATGACAACGGTCACTTGACAGTCTAGTTACGCCTACTGATCGAGCACGGAACATAGTGAATACATAAAACCTTATAGAAGATAAAATATCATATAAAGGTATGTTGAAAGGAACCAATTATGCAAATATACTAATTTTTACAAGATTCAAGCTACATTCCATCATTTATATTCTTCTATACAAATGTCTCTTCTATTCTTCTATATAAGTTTTCATAACAACCCAATCCAGGAACAAGCATGCATAAATTGACATGAAATTGATGAAATGTAACTTCCATCTTGTAAAAATGAGTATATTCCCATAATTGGTTCCTTTCATTTTACCTTTAAATGATGATATTGTATTTTCTATAACGTTTTATTTACATAAAACGTTATAGAAAATACAATATCATCATTTAAAGGTTTGGTCCGTGCTTGATCAGTAGACGGTACTAGACGGTACTAGACTGTGACATGACCGTTGTCATGTGCTTGTGCCGTCACACGCCATTGAGGAGTGCCGACCTTTAAAAGAATGATGATTTTATATGTGAGTAGACTAAGCTTTTGAAAGTGAAATGCGTAGGTATCTTATACCTCGAATACCACATCTTTTCAATATATTCACACTGCCATGAAAATATATTTTACTTGAATAAAACAAGACATTTGTAACAGTATCCTCCTGAGAGCACTGGAAATCCTCTCATGGTGTCTGTAAACGTGCCCGGAGTTCATGGGGTTATCATTTTGTCCGAGCACTGAGAGAAAACTTGGTTGGAGGCGAGTTGAACTATTTGGACTTCTATGTTTGTACTACTTAAATCTAAGCGCATCAATAAGTGTGAGTGATCAGAAGCAGACCGTGGCAGATATTTCAGATATAGCAGATGTATTTTATACAAAGAACAATACAGGGACACATTTACAAAGGGCTTTGCACTGCTTTCCGCTTCACTTTAGTCACTCTGTTCACATTCTTCATGGTTAAAACGGCTTGCATAGGTATTTAAGAAGTGTGTGTGCTGCGATTGTCCCTTTGGTGGCGCAGCTGCACTGGCTTCTGTGTGACACAAATTAGGGGGCATGTCGTCGGTTTGTCTGACTGATTCGGACAGAGCACCTTATTTAACTTTCAAATTGTTTCGCACGCCCTATGTTAAAGATGCGCCACTAAAAAGATGGTGAACACATTCATGATTTCAGGGCACGATCTTAGTGAATCACCCCATGCAGCGTTACAGATGGACAATGCACTTTAAGTGAACTACTTTGACCTTGTAAGTAAATGTGCTCCATAAAGTGATCTTCAGGATTAATAAGTGACTTCAAACATTCAAAAGCAATGGATCTCAGCATTAACACACTAACCGCTCTAGTTTGTGTTGATTATGCGAAGTGGAATAATTGGGCTATCCAGGCCCTGTTTAACAAATGAGTTTTCACCAGGGTGAAGTGCGTCTCAAGCAGACTAATTATAGCTGGGTTATGTCAAGTAACCTCAAAGTTATGGCACACCTGTTATTGGCGTCCCCCAGACTTCTGACGTCCCTTTCTATAACATTTAACTGATTAACCATTGTCAATTGTAACAGGTGTAAGCAAGGGATATACTCCTAAGGGTGATGCCTGACGTTAGCATTTTGATTCCATTTTGTAATGGAATCAAAGCGGACCAAGGCGGCCGGTCGTATATGCGTTTGTACAGTCATGGCCAAAAGTTTTGAGAATGACACAAATATTATATTTTCACATGATCAGTTGTCCTCTGGTTTTTATGTGTGTTTGTCAGATGACTTTATCATATACAGAAATACAAGTACAATCATATTATGAGTAACAAATGCTTTTATTGACAGAATGGGGCTCATTTACTAAGGGTCCGTGGACCGCGATTATGTCGGGTTTCACGAATATTTCTGTTTTGCGCCGAATTGCCTCGGGTTTTGGCATGCATGCAACAGAAATCGGGTGGGAGTGCCGTCGGACAACCCGATGGATTCGGACAACCCGTGGAGTTTAGAAATGAAATTGTCACAAGATCAAGCACTTACATGCACAAAGAAGAAGAAGGTGAACTCCAGCGGATCTCAGCTGGGAAGCATCACATGAAGGAAATTGGACACACGACCTTAGTGAATCATGGCAGAGCCGAATCCTCGTCGGACAACGCACCGAGGGGATCGCGACAGGACCAGGTAAGTAAATCTGCCTCAATGAGTTAATGCAGCATGTCAATGTTTGCAGTGTTGACCCTTCTTCTTCAGGACCTCTGCAATTCTCCCTGGCATGCACTCAATCATCTTCTGGACCACATCCTGACTGATAGCGGTCCAATCTTGCACAATCAATGTTTACATTTTGTCACAATTTGTTGGTTTTTGTTTGTCCACACGTCTCTTGAGGATTGACCACAAGTTCTCAATGGGATTAAGATCTGGGGAGTTTCCAGGCCATGGACCCAAAATCTCTGTTTTGTTCCCAGAGCCATTTAGTTATCAGCTTTGCTTTATGGCAAGGTTCTCCATCATGCTGGAAAAGGCATTGTTGATTACCAAACTGCTCTTGGGCGGTTGGGAGAAGTTGCTACAAGAGTCTCCGTGTCACAGTGCATGCAGATGCACTCACACCTGCCTGCTGCAATTCCTGATCAAGCTCTGCACTGCTGGTATCCCGATCCCAAAGCTGAAACACTTTTAAGAGACAGCCCTGGCACTTGCTGGTTCTTCTTGGTTACCCTGGAGCCATTTTGGCAACAATGAAACCTCTCTCCTTGAATTCCTTGATGATGCGATAAATTGTTGACTGAGGTGCAATCTTTCTAGCAGCGATACACTTCCCTGTTAGGCCAGTTTTGTGCACTGCAATGATGATTGCACATGTTTCTTTAGAGATAACCATGATGCCAAGCACCAGCCTCCTTATAAAGTGTCCAGTGGTGTAATTGTTACTTAATCATGACAGATTTATCTCCAGCCCTGTCCTCATCAACACCCACACCTGTGTTAATGGAGCAATCACTGAAACGATGTTAGCTGCTCCTTTTTAGGCGGACCTGCAATGAGGTTGAAATGTGTTTTGGGGGAAAAAGTTCATTTTCTAGGCAAATATTGACTTTGCAATTAATTGCTGTTAAGCTGATCACTCTTTATAACATTCTGGAGAATATGCAAATTGCCACTATAAAACCTGATGCAGTAGACTTTGTAGAAATTAACATTTGTATCATCACAACATTTGGCCATAACTGTATGCAAACGCATGCGATCGGCAATCAGTGCCCAGTGTTTTGCATTTATACAATACAAGACATCGGGTGCTGATCGCATGCGTTTGCATACAAATGCATATCCGATTTCATACAAACACATATGCGATCGTATGTGGGCAGCCCCAGTGCGCTTTGATTCTGTTACAAAATGGAATCAAAGTGCTAACGTGTGGCATCACCCTTAGACCTTCAAAATATACTTCTACCTCTTTGAGAAGACACCAGACCAAAGCAACCCCTCACCCAACCATCCTCCACTTAACACTTATTACAGCCACGTAATTTGACATCCTTTCCGATGAAAAGCAATGACAAATAGACCACCACTGACCATACTTGACAACATAGAATAGAATATAGGACGGTAGAATAGGTAAATTGTTCTACACTTCCAGCAACAAGAAAAATAAAATACTGTCCATTATACAGGCATTATTAAGTCAGCCTGTTCTCGTTGCTCACAAAGTTATCATTCGATGTCAAACAACTAGAGCGATGTCTGCGGGGACTTGAAAATGTGAATTTCTCCTAAGCCCACCACTCGCAGTTGAGCTGGGAAGATGATAAAGTATAGCACTTGTTAGTTGTGTAGTTGTCTTTTAACCCCTTCACAACTGCCAAATACATCCTATTTGAACATGCTCCATGCAGAAAGGACGACTGTAAACATCTTGACAGTGACCAACTTCAAACGGGCATATCTCCTTGACCTTGGCATATAGAAACATAATTTTTACGATAGAAGAATCTCCCCTTTAATATGATGTATGGATGTGAATGTGAATGGATGCTTAACAGAACTGGAGATATCCACCCTTAACTCTATTCGGCCCCAAGTCTGCAGCAATTTCTTTAGATGTCGCTGCAGTTTTCCACTGCTCCCGCGCTAGCCGCTAGAGCAAGACCCAGCCTCTGGTTGTCTCTGAGATGTGGTTTGTTACCGCGTCTCTCTTCTCACTGCATTCGTTGGGTCTAAAGGGGTTAATGAGAGCTGTTTGGTCTAATTATACCCAGTACAGCTCTGATCAGAATCCCCAGCCACAGGTGGTCAATTTCTCTTACAGATGCCTCAGTTACAGTAGAAAACTTGTAAAAGAAAAAAAAAAATAAAGTTATAAAATAGTGAAAATGTCCCCAGGGGTCTTTTATGACCTCATGGGGGACATTTAAAGTAAAAACACACAAAAAAAAAAATATTAATAAATATTCATAAAATTACAATGTCATTTCCCCATATCATAAAAAAAAATCCCCCCTACACTACAAAAGCATCTCCATAGTCGTCCAGTGTGCCCGAGACTATATATATTATATATCAAAACGACCAAAACTAAATACCTTTTAAACTAGCTCTATGTGTCCTAAAAAAAATTTAAGGTAGCAAAAAAAAAAGTTATGGCCCTTAAACCAGCGCTTACGAAAATTCGCTAAAAATGCCAGGTCACTAGCCTTTTCAGGCCACGTCACAAAGGAGTTAAAGTTGCACAAAAAAATTTATTTTAAGGGTTCAGGAGAAATATGCATTTGAAATGTCCCCCTCTCCAGCATGTCAGCTGATGGCAGAATATAAAGAAGCTGCAAGAGACTTTAATTTTTCAGAAGTACATGCACCCTCTGCATCTGTAGCTGAACCTGCAAAAGGGTGATGGAATAATGCTGTACGTATTTATAACACATTTAGGTATAAGTTACTACTTATTTAAAAAGAACTTTAATTGGAAACATGACAAAAAAAACTTATTTTTTCACATTCGTAATCGATTATTGGCTAATTTTATTAAAAAAATTTAATCAATAAAACTATCCTATCAAGTTAAAGTCTCACATGCATGAAAAAAAAACTAAGTTGAAATTATTATATGTAAAGCTTTTCCAGAGTTTAAAGAAGCATCGGTCATGAAGGTGTTAATATAAAGAAATTTACACATCTCCTTTGCACTCCCGCAGAAAAATCTGGAAAGATGGAAATTCACTTTCTTTCAATATTCAATGCTTTTTGATCACAAAAGTGTAAGATCTGAAGCAGGTTCAGTCTTGGGCGGGCATTTTGGCAACCTATGAGCCCTGTTGCGGAAAACAGAGAAAGCACACAAGATTCGAAGAAGTCCAGAGGTAGTTTGCCCTCAACATTTTCAGGCATCCCCACTAGGTGTGAATTATTCCTTCTCAATCTTTTATCAATATCCACCGATTCAGGGCCGATTCTAGGGTTTTTGCTGCCTGAGGCGAAAATTAAAATGCCACCACCCCCGCCCCAACACCAGACCTCCCCTGCTTCTAGGATATTTGCGGTCCACTGAATTTCCACATTTTTAAAAAGCTTATGACCTGATAAAAAAAAATACTGACAACATTACTTAAAATTAGTAACTGGCCCTCTGCGACACCACACCTGGTGACACAGACAATAGTGGCATCTAGTACCTCACAGGTGACGATATGCTGCCTCAGGAAGACAACATCATAACATTTTCTCCCACCCAGGATTGTTGAATTTGCTGGCAGATGTCTTCAGCTCCCGGCACCACATCTCCGCACTGCACCAATTATATACAACAGTCACTTACAGTATAAAGTCACCGAAATAAAGTGCTTGTAAATCATATACTGTACACCTCTCATGACACAACAGACCACTCTACCCCCCCACCACACACACACAGAGTGGATATAGATATCCACAATGTGGCCCTTATTCATTTATTTAAAAATTTATAATAAAAGCTCCTCTCCCCCAATTAAATTATATACAGCTCCTATAGTTAATTATAATATTTAAAATCTGACCGCTATATCCAGATTCTCCCAGCCCCCTCCCATATAATGGTTTACCTACAAGTTATATTATATACAGCCCACCTTGATTATATAATATGTAGTTAAATTATGGTTAAAAGCCACCCCCAGGTTACATAATGTCCAGCTCACCTCCCATATTATATAATATACAGCCCCCTTATCATATAATATGCAGCCTCTGTTATATACAGCACACTTATTATAAATTAAGCAGCTCCCATATTCTATAATATACAACCCCCTTAAATAATATGAAGCACCCTTATTATGATATACAACCCCCTTTATATTATATACAGCCTCTCTTTTCTTATATATAAAGCCCCCCTTTTCTAATATATACAGCCCCCCGCTTTCTAATATACATACCCCCATTTTCTAATATATATGGCCTCCGTTTTCTATTATATACAGACCTCCGTTTTCTATTATATACGGCCTCCCATTTTCTATTATATACGGGCCCCCCGTTTTTTATTATATACAGCCTCCCTTTTATAAAAATAATAAAGCAATCGACTCACCTCGACTCCTGTCATGCTCCCCTTCCGGCATTTGCGTCCTCTTCCTGGCTCTTCGGGTGAGTATTGCACTGTGAAGGGAGTCCTACAGAGCAACAGAGCGGCATGGACAGATGAATATGTGTCCCTGCTCCCTCTGTACATCATTTGCGATTGATTTTTCATGTGCGCGATTCGGGCGGCAATCACCACTCGAACCGCCCACATTATGGCCCCAAATTTTGCCGCCTCACTCAGGGCTTGGACATCCGCCGCCTGAGGCAAGATTTTCATCTCACCTCATAACAGATGCGGTCCTGCTCAGATTTATCCATGAGCATTAATCATTCATTGCAGGTCACACTTTACATTAGGCTATTGATGCTTAACTTCAGTGACCCAGTCTTCAACTGCATGCAGTCTATCATGCACTTTACTGGAGGATGAGAAAGATATCTTCTGTAAGACTGACAAAATTCAAGTTTATAGTTACCAATGCAGAACCACACTGGGAAAAAAAGATCCTACAATGTGGGTTCCTCAGGAAAATTTTGCAGGCTCTGCAAGGCAGTAGACTGGGCTGCATTTGAGAGTCCCCATGGGTATATATAGCTACCCCTTTGTCAGACAAACTTCTTGCGAACACGTCGGATGTTTTTTGTCCTAAACAGCTATCTGTAGCTAAGTAGGTGACGTCACTGCTAGCGGACTGAGTACCACTATACAAAACTCCCGGAAGTAGCTGCCGGCTGAAGCTACATCGGGACAAGGACGAAGTAGAAGGAGTTTGCTCGGGTCCAGGGAAGATTATTAGAGATGAGCGAGCACTAAAATGCTCGTGTACTCGTTATTCGAGACGAACTTTTCCAGATGCTCGAGTGCTCGTCTCGAATAACGAGCCCCATTGAAGTCAATGGGAGACTCGAGCATTTTTCAAGGGGACCAAGGATCTGCACAGGGAAGCTTGGCCAAGCACCTGGGAACCTCAGAAAAGGATGGAAACACCACGGAAATGGACAGGAAACAGCAGGGGCAGCATGCATGGATGCCTCTGAGGCTGCTTAA
>WNYA01005900.1:0-13711 GCA_019512145.1 Engystomops pustulosus | reverse complement strand
TACCATCTAATAGTACAGGGACAGTAACTGCATTTCTACATTTGTACCATCTAGTAGTACAGGGACAGTAACTGCATTTCTATACTTATACTATCTAGTGGTGCAGGGACAGTTCCCTATAAGAGTTCTCCAGTGTTGCTTTGAGTGGGCAGACTGTTTCAATATTCGGTGGACAAGACAAAAGATAGGGTGGTCCTTTTGGGGCCAATACGATGTATGACACACGCAATTTCTTTGAAGAAGAATTCCTTTAAAATTCAAAGGGAAAAGACAAAGGGTGTCAATTTCCGGGATGAGTCGGGGAAGGTCGAAATGGTAAGAAATAGCTGTCTAAACTCCAATCATCATGAGGCGGCACCCCACTCCGCTGACGCTGGCGTCCATTAATGCGCCATAATTATCTGAATGCGGCTATTTGCGGCTTTGAGTTTCTCAGGCCATGTGTAAGCCGACATTTATTTTTGCAGGAGACTCAGGGCTGCCAGATTTGGCGTCCAGTGTTTTAAAGCTACAGAGGGAATGGAGACACGGGCCTTGCCGATTGGTCTTCTTGCGGTGGAGCATTGTAATAGCGGAGTGGCGGTCATTATATACCGCACTGGTAGAATGCCGATCGTCTGGTCACCAGTCAATTGGGACAGGAAGTGTCTCTATAAGATAATGCCCTCACCTTTTTACAAGTCACAAGCGGTCTTTGGAGGGACCTAATGTGTCAAGATATGGGGGGTTCCAGAGACAAAGCTGACTTATCATATGGAACGCTCGTATAAGCATATACTAGTGAGGCTCGCTCCTGGTGGTAGTATACATCTGGCACACCCCCAGTCATGCGGAGGTTAACCTATTATAGGTGGGGTTGCAGGTCTAGATAGATAGAGTTTTATTAACCCCTTCCCGCCGCGGCCTTTTCCCTTTGTCATTTTGCGTTTCTCATTTTTTCACTCCCCACATTCAAAAATCTGTAACTTTTTATTTTTCCTGTCAGAGCTGTGATTAGGGCTTAATTTTCTGCGTACAAATACACTTAAAAAGTGGTCGTATTAATATTCAGGCCATCTGTACCGGGGAAGGCGGATAGAAAAAAATTCCAAATGCGTAGACATGGTTTAAAAAAAAACGCATTTGTGCCGTATTCTTGTGGGCCTTTGGATTTTCGGATTTCACTGTGCACCCCAAATGACAGTCTACTTTATTCTTTGGGTCCGGTACATACGGGGATTACCAAATTTGTATAGGTTTTAGAATGTTTTTCATACATTTAAAAAAATTAAAACCTCCTGTACAAAATTTTTTTGGGGAATTTTGCCATCTTACTGGGGCTAATAACTGTTTCACTACTGGGTGGATGGAGCTGGGGGTGGTGCTGTTTTTTGCAGATTTTGATCTCAATTATACAATATTTATCATTGTTAGGACCTTGTAACGACCTTTTGATCCCTTTTTATATAGAATTTAAAATAAAATTTTAATGGCAAAAAAAGTGCTTTTCGACTTTTTGGGCGCGATTTCGTACCGAGGTTTTTACAACGCAGTAAAAAAAAAGCGTTATCATATTTTGATAGATCGGGCATTTTTGGACGCGGCGATACCTAATGTGTTTATGATTTTTACTGTTTATTTTATATTATATACAATTCTAGGGTAAAAGGGGGGTTGATTGGAATTTTAGGTTTTTTTATTATAGTTTTTTATTTTTAATATTTTTCAGACTCCCTAGGGTACTTTTAACTTAGGGTGTCGTGTACATCCTTCATATACTGCCATACTACAGTAAGGCATATATGGGGATTTTACTACTCAATACATTAGTGCTGACAGCAATGGGTAAATGAGCGGGTATAAGCCAGCCAGTAGCTTCGGGTCTTATCGGAGACCCGAAAGCTCCAGGCGACTGATTGCCGACTCCCCGAGACCGTCACGGGGGAGCGCCGATCCCGGAAAATGGCCGGCAACCCGACGGTGTGTTTCGGTAGCCTTTGCTGCAATATGCGAGCCGCGAGCCCTCTCCATGTACGGACCTCGACAAGTTGACTACTATTACGTCACAAAAAAGTCGGTAGGGGTTAAAGGAGAGGAGACCATTCTTCACCAGTTTATGTTGTTGAAGTGGAGTTCTCAACACTGTTCATTTATTTTCTGAATCTTACAGATACCCCCCGCGAACCTCCCCCCCCCCCCCCCCTCCCCCACCCTCGGATGGGAAGAGGTATGAAGGTCTCAATTCGTCTCTCCTAGAAAGAAGCGAGGTAATCCCCTTGAAGTAAGTTTTGGGATGTGACTTTGGCGCTTGCTTCCATGGAAGGAAGCTCTGTGTGGAGGGGACATCTGACGTGTAAGTAGCCTCTGAGGGAAGGGGTTGTTCCGGGGAGGAGTGCGTGGCACTGCTGGAGAGCATGACCACTTCCCTGGCTTCTACTGCCCTTTAACACAGAATCGTACAACCAAGTGTGTCGCTTCCATCCATTGCGCCGGGTTGCCAGTCTCCTCATGCGGAGTGGCCTATGGGGCTTCAGAGTCCTGGGTTAGCCGGGACAATTGAACGTCATTTCCTATTGCCTAGTGGTAGGTAACCACACGTGGAACGAAGGGTGCTTGGTATCCGACGTCAGCATAAAAACCTATCGTGGATGAGGTGGTTGAAGCTTCTGGGTGACCTGGTGAAGGTTCGCTCTCTGGGAAGTATGAGAGGCTGGCACGGGGGGAGGGCCTCTTCCTTGTGAGGGGGTTCTCCTTTAGAATGATCCCTTAGTCGTCATCTCCTCTATTGTGTTGGGCCTGATGCTGACACTGGTAGATTTTTGTTACACTTATTTCTAATAGCCAGAGCATCAATGGCCAACTCAGTGCATCTTAGGCATGTTAGGACATGGTCAAGACAATCTCCTGCAGTTCAAAACCGAGCATCAGGTATGGGGAAGAAGCGGTGATTTGAGTGCCTTTGAACTGGGCTGTTGTGGTGCCAGTAGGCTGGTCTGAGTATTCAGAGAAACTGCTGATCTACTGGATTTTCACGCACAACATCTTTCTAGGTTTTTACAGAGAAGGACCGAAAAAGAAAACATCCATGGAGCGCAGTTCCGTGGCGGAAATGCCTTGTTGATGCCAGAGGTGAGAGGAGAATGGTGAGACTGGGTTCGAGCTGATAGAAAGGCAACAGTGACTCAAATCGCCACCGCGTTACAACCAAGGTGCAGGGAAGAGAGCAGCTCTGAACGCACAGTAGTCCAACTTGTGAGGCAGATGGGCTAACGCAGCAGAAGACACCTACCGGGTGCCCACTGCCTTTTCAGCTAAGAACAGAAACTGAGGCTACATTTGCAACAAGTTCATCGAATGGACAGTAGACTAACAACATGAGAGCATGGATCCATCCATGCATGTATCAGCGCGCTCAGGCTGGTGGTGGTGGTGTCATGGTGTGGGGAATATTTTCTTGGCATCTTGGGCCCCTTGCGAACACGCCACAGCCTACCTGAGTATTGTTTTCTGACAGTCCTCCCTTATGAGCACAATGTACCCTGAAATCTGATGGCTTATTTCACAGGATAATGCGCCATGGTCATAACTGGAATCATCTCAGACTGGTTTGCTTGAACATGACAATGAGGTCACTGGACTCAAATGGCCTCCACAGTCACCGATCTCAATCCAATAGAAGCATCTTTGGGATGTGGTGGAACGGGAGTTCGCATTCATGGGATGTGCGTGCAGCCGGACAGAAATTTCGGCAACGTGTGTGATGCCATCCATGTCAATATGGACCAAAATCTCTGAGAGAGCTTCCCAGCAACTTGTTGTACTCTATCGCATGAAGAATGAGGCATTCTGAAGGCAAAAGGCGGTCCAACCCGTTACTAGCATGGTGTTACCTAATAAAGTGGCCGGTGAGTGTGTGTGTGATGTATAATACTATCTATTCTCTATCTATTCATTACTCTCTATCTCTACGTTACTCACTTAGCTCTTTACTGGTGTTGAAATGGTGATGCCGTTGTTGTGGTTTGTTTAGAGAGTGTGGGGGTGGTTTATGTATATTTTACGTCATGTTATGTTATTTGTGGGTGTGGCATGTCTTGTTTCATTGGTGGTGTTTGGATGGTGAATAGTGTTGGGTGGGGTTGTGTGGTAGCTTTAGTGTTTAGGCATTTGGGTGTATTTTAAGTGTATTGGTTTTGCTAGGTGTGGGACCAGCAGAGTAGATATGTCTATGTATTTTGTAATTATGTTGGTTTGTGTTCTATATGTTATGTTTTTTACTTTTATATAAAATAAAAGATCTACAGGATGTAACCTCAGGATCCAGTACATGATAATTAATGACATTAAGTTGTGCGCCGTCTTGCGAATGAGTAGTTCCTCATGTGTTTGATATGCCTACACAGACCCATGCCAGCTCTATGTAATAAGTCTTATTCCATTGGAAAAAATTGTTATAAATTTGAATATATGTTAAAAAGGTTGTCTTTAAAGGTTTGTGTGAAAGTTTTGTTGTCTTTGAATCCAACTGTTGCACTGGAGAGATGGCACGGTTCTTTGGCGTGGGGGACACTGATGTGTGCTTCATCCTGGTCTCCGGGTCCCGCGCTGATCGGTTCATAGCCGACTGGTGATACATTCATTTATATAGGAGTCCAAGTCGGACTGGAGTCAGAGGAAGATCACTGACTCCACGGTTGAACCTCATTGTAACGTCTTTGGGATTAAGGATCTGCGTCTCATCTGCTATCTTTAGAGTTCTTTCTAGTAACAAGATCTTGCCTGCTTGATTTTAGATTTTATTCACAGTTATTTATATTCTTTACTAATGCCAATGTTTGGGTAACATCTCTAATCTTTTATCTACTACCTGAAGATCTCCACCTCCACACAGACTGTTCCTGTATCTGGAGGAGGATGAGTACACCGAGACTGGTCCTCTCATTGTATTCTTATTTTCCTCTCTGCTGTCAATTGCTGCATTTGTCTTGAGGGGTGACCCTGAAGTTTACGGACCGCACACAACACAAATTAACTTACATATGATGCATTCTCACATGCAAAAAAACATTACGTATAAAATGAATCATCATTATTGGAAGACTCCTCACCTCTTGACTCTTCTGTTTCATCTCCTAGGTTCTCCTCTTTAGTCTCGTGTATCATCACACATCCAGGATGAAGCATGAGCAGGACAGTAACTTATCCATCACGCTGAGACATATTACTCAGCGATGAGATTGGTTTCTATCACATCGATATATAACATTATTTACTTAATCCTCAGTTTTGTGAGTTTCTTTAATTTATATTTTTTTGGTAGGACCAAAAACTGGATGATATTATTTTGTGGATTTCTCCCGCCTCTACATTCCTCCTTCACTGATCTACAGAACGGACAAACTCCCGGAGTCAGATGTCCAAGGTTCTCCAAACATCATGGATTCTTTTAGAAATAAATTAAAAAATGAGAAGTGATAAGTACTAGGATGATATGAATAATAATAATCTCTGTTGAAGTATAGAACGCGTAGATATAGTTAGTCAGTGAAGGAGAATTTCTTCACTTATTAAATAGTGAATATATTCTCACTTATTTTGAGTCGTGTTGTTCAAGTCACAACAATTCTCCCTCATTTGTCCTATGCTTTTGCCCCCAAATGCAGCCACTGGCTAATCCGATGCCTGGATCGTAGGGTCAAATCAAATCTTAGTGCACACTGTTGAGCATACGCACTAGGAGCCACCGTGGTATTACCTGTTTATTCCTTATAAACAAGTGTGTTGGGTAGATGTTATAAAAAATAGGAGCCAAATTAACATATGTGATTTCCTTTAAACACCAACTAGCACATGCCCCATATTGTGTTACTTGCATTTTTCTTTCCAAAGTTATGGCTTTTCTATTTGAGAAAGTGACAAAATCTTTATCCACCAGAGAGAAGTAGGTAGAGTTATGGTCTTCTGTATCTGCCCTTAAGTTGAGTACAATTCACTCTGCCACAGATCCATACTGCTTCTTTTTCGTCTCAGGTAATTTAATCAGCAAATACAGTGAGATTCCTACAGGTTTAAGCCTGTGAACCTGTACATGCACATACAGACTGAGGTATATGGTGACAGCCTGGCAAGCTTCGTCGTCCCAGGAGGAGCAGGGAATATGTATAGGTGTGTTGAAATCAGTATGTTAAGTGTTTTTCCTGTGCTGTGTTAGCACTAAGGATTAATACCTATCAGCAGAGCTACTGAAGGTGTGGGAAGGGAAGCAGCTGAGGGAGAATCGCCAGACTGGGAGATGGAACTGTAGGAAAGGGGATGATTTGTTCTTCCTATTCTGTGGAGAGCCCATTTGTACCAACAGTCCTGAAACACCTCGCCTCTACTACATACACAGAGAATTTCTTTCCTTGACCTCCTCCTCTGTAAGCAGAGCCCTCTCTTTTGTAGTTTGTAGATTTGTAATCCGAATGGATGCTATGTGCTGTCAGCACAGGCGGAGGCATGCAGCTATTGCAGAACTGGAGATAATCTGAGAGGGAATAGCAAAAAACTGCTGGGATATAGGTAACAGTATAAATAGTAGTGATGGGCCGGAATCAGAATCTACAAATCAGAGATTCGGTGAGAGTTTTCAGGAAAACTTCGGTTCTCACAAATCTTAAGTTTATGGGCTGATTCATGGTACCCCCCCCAAAGTTTTGTTTCTTCACTTTGTTACTCAAAAATGGGTGGCGAGGCACTTGTTACCATGGGGCAGAGAGAAACTCTTGGAAGGAGAAAGACTACACCCTCAATCACTGTGGGCAACCTGTAGAGCCAATCAGCGACTGGCCGCTTAGTTGATCATCACACCAGTCCTATAAAAACAGGCAGCCATTTTCAAACTCGTCATTTCACCACTGCATGCTGCCTGTAGTCTCCAGACTGCCTTCTACTTTGTAGCAGTTCTTGCTAAAGAATTGTGTGTAAAAAATCCACTACTTTCTCTAAGGATTCTGCACACAATCCCAGGGTTGTCCGTTTGGGTTATCTGTCTTCTCCAAATAGCTTTTCTTTTTTGTTGCTGAAAGTGAATAGGAAAGATTGTGGTGTAAAATCCTACATTCTCTGTAGTAATTTCTGCTCCTTTCCGGGTGCATTCTTGATGCTTCTGTATACCCCAATTTAATATGTTCTATTATTAGATAAGTGATCTGTGTCAAATTACACCAATAGTCAGACAGACAGGTGGCAGGTAGAGCAGGCACAGGGTTCAGCACAGTAGGGGACGCACAAGAAGGGGTGTGATCCCTGTGAGGCCCAGACTGCCGTTTCATCTAGCGGCAAGGTGTCGATCTGGTTCGACTAGGTCATCCAACTTCCTCCCAGATGACATTGTTCTGACAACCCCAGCCAAGTAGTACTGTGCGGTGTCGTCAAATACAACCTTAGGTGTGCATGGCCCGGACAGTTCACGGTGCTACTTGTCCTCAACCAGCTTTTTTGTCCTGTTCATTTGCCTCAGCAGAGTATTACTACTGGTCTGGCTCAGCGCCAGTATACAGCGAGATGAATTCTTTGGAGGACTCGGCAGCCTGCTCTGGCAGTAGAAGAGGTGGGGCAGGACATCCGTGCTTCGTGAAATAGGCGGGAAAGTAGAGAGTCTGAGAGTGGCATGGGAAGTTATGTTGAAACTATACCGTTGAGTGAGGATAGCAGTGACATGGCTAGAGCAAAAACGGCCCGGGAAAAACAATATGCATGTATTTCCAGCCGTTATTAAAGCAAGCAACGACCCCGAGTTGCAAGCGGCAGAAAACGCCTTCCCCAACCATAGTCTCAATGCAAAATCTTTCCACCCGTTGGAATTCCAGTCCTCCCATGTTAGACCTCCTTATGACAGTAAAAAGTCCATTAAAAAAAATATTTTTGATGATTGCAGCGCATACCAGAGTACCTCCCTGTGTAACTGATGTAAGCCACGGAACCGCTACATGGGTGCCGTTTTCGTCAGGCCACGTTGCTTTTCAGCTGCCCAGGACGCGGAGGAAGAACGTCATTCCACGCTTCATGTCCGGAACTATCGATTGCAAAATCTGTCTGCGTCCAGGAAAGATCACGGACGGTCACGGACACTGGAGAAGTGGTGACTACGTCTATGCCACATGAGTCCGGTGGCGGGCTTGAACTGGAGGAGGATGATGACGGACATTGGAGCACAAGCAGAGGTCTGCGTGAAATCAGTGGTTTTTCCATCAGGTGACAGAGAGGACGTAGGATCAGGCAGACAGAGAGTGAAAATGAGGCAAGTAACCCAGAAACCCCATGGCAGATCAAGTGGAGATTGCCCACAGCATAATGTGCTTTGCCTAACTAGTGACCGCGAATAGTCAACATTGGCATGGAAAGGTTTTAGCTCTCGCCACCCTCTTGGACCCTCGCTGGTCAAAAAAGGGGTTGAACTTTTTTCCGCTGCCAGAGGGAGCAAAACGGGGCTATTCTAGAGAAATACTCAAAGACGTGGTTGCAGAGCTATGTGCCGACCATTGTCTATCCTCTGTCAGTCTGACCGTGGGATTCCTGGCATGTATGGCTCAAATGCTACCACCACTTTGCTGTAGGGAATGGGGAGGAGAAAGCGTAGAGATCTCTCATCCATCAGCAGCTTAAGACCCTGCAACAGTCATGTGGGGGCCTACTTTGACAGCACTTTACACCGCTAGTTAGAGGATCCCATGGACTACTGGGCAGCCAAACTTGATCGTGGCCGCAACTTGCGGATTTCAGTACAGAGAAGCTGCCCTGCCGCGCCTGGAGTTGTGGCATCAGAGGGGTATTCAGGCGGCGCGACATCCTTGTACTACCAAGGAGAACCTGGTTTTCACACCATAAGGTGGAGAGACTGACCTTTGTCAGATGATCAAGCTATATCGGCCAAGATTTCTACACACCTATGCCAATGCAGTCAGATTAGTTCAGCCTGATGCCTCCCCAAACATTGAGAAAGGTATGGATTTAACTACACCTGCCTCAGGCCACTATTTTGAGTTGCTTACCAGCGATGATGCACACATCTGTGCCAGTTGATCCATCTGAAGCCAAAAAAGAGGAAATGGGAAGTCTCTACTTGTAGGCTATCTTTCAAAACTTATAAGAGGGGTCGATTTGGCCTGCCCCGGCACCAACCAGGAGTAAAAATTAACTTTTATAGATCAAATTAATATAAGGATGTAACAAAGTTTGTGGTTAAAAAACACAGTGTTGCATGCCAACCTAGTGTGATAAATATCCAAGTACTGGTTTTCCCCGCGATTTACCAGACTAGGTATTATAGATATCACTTATATTATGTGGCAACGTGTATTGTGGGTGATATATATTAGTTATCAAGGTGAGACGCCATATGGGAATAGATCAAATATTTTTAGCTAGGCAGGTAGATCCAAAAGGCGCAGTTCGCCCCCTCGTGGTTCGCTCAAAACGTGATTTTTCCCCCATATACCAATGGAGTTATTAAAGAGAGATTTTTTTTAATTACACTGTATCCTGTGAGGGTCCAAAGTGTGAATATTCAACTGTGGAGTGCTAGGAATGGTCGGGAAATTAATCCCCCCCCGATTTCCCTATCAATAAGAAGGCTACTCAAACCCGGCGTGCTAGTGAGTGTGGGTACCGTATAATTTTTCCCAATCCTGCATACTTGATGTCAGCTGTCCCATCGTCTCCATACTGAGAAGCGTATTCACACCACACACTACTAACCTATGTCTCCTTCACTTGCCTCCTATATTAATTTCTGAATTCGTCTCGCTCACACTTTGCTTTACACCCCTGCTAGATTAAAACTGTGTACTAGCCCCCCAACTGATTCGCCGAGTACACGACTTCATCAGGGAACGGGCTTAGCTCGATCGGCGCGTATCATCATGTGTATTATTTGCACCAACCAACCATTAGGGTGATGGGTGTGCCCAATCGGTAGCAAAGTGATCACGTGCCAGGTTCTCATGTGGCGGTCCCTTCGCCCACCCTTCGCGTCACCGACTGGTGATGTGGGCAAGGCTATGGAAGTGTTTGGATTCAACAGTGATGAAGAACTCCGGGATGGGCCAAGACTGGACGGCCCGATTCACATGTACCAAGGAGGGTGGTCGCCAGCGGACGTGACGACACGCCTCCTGTCGAGTTTCAGGCATCCTATGCATTCTGGGTTAGCATATTAAATCAGCAGTATGCACCGCCGCCTGCGAGCTAAGCCCATGTACCCCTGAGGAAGCGTGTACTCGCGAACATGTGGGGGGCTTTAGTAGCAAGTTTAAATCTAAGCACGGGTGCAACACACCAGTGTGAGCTGAATACAGAAATTATATGGAAGCAGTGAGTAACTAGCGTTAGTAGTGTGTGGTGTGAATGCTCTTCTCAGGTGTTGAGACGACTCGGAAGCTGACACATCAATAGCAGGATGGAGAAAAATTAAGGTAGCACCTCATAGGCCGTTTTGAGTAGCCCTTCTATTGATATAGGGTAATCGGGGATTAATTTCCCCCCATTCCTAGCACTCCACAGTTGAAATATTCACATGGGTCATACCATTTGGACCCTCACAGGGATACGTGTTAGTAATATCTCTTTATAACACCATTTGGTAATAGGGGGAAAAATCACTTTGAGTGACCAGGAGGAGCGAAACTGCGCCTTCTGGATCTACTGCCTAGCTAAAAATATATATATATCCCATATTGAGTCTCACCTGATATACTAATATATCACCCACAAACTATATCTGTCCCAAAATATATATGTGATATCTATAATACCTAGTCTGGTAAATCCGGAAAACACAGTACTGAGATTATACACGTGGTATGTATGCACCCTGTGTTTTTAAACCACAAACTTTGTCATCACTTATTAATTGATACTTATAAAAGTTAATTTTTACTCCTTGGTTATGGTGCCTTAGGGCAAATCAGCCACCCTGTACAGTTGCTCATCTGCCTCCCACCATCTTAACAGGTCACCCACCCACACTCTGACCTCCTGGTTCTGCTGCTGCCGCCGCTCCACACTCATTGTGCCACTCTCTGACTCGTCTCTGCTGATTGCGACTGCACAATTTATCATTATCATGTTGCTGCCACTCTACCTGTCATTGTGCTACTCTGTGGCCTACCATATTGCTGCCAGCTAAAGAATTTGTCATTGTGCCATCTCTGACTTCCTGCTGCTGCTGCCACCACTTCAACCCGCTATCATTGTGCCACTCTGTGGCTTAAGATGTTCCGCCATCTCTACTCTATGTCATTGGCCAGCCAATGTGGAGTACCATGTTGCGCCCAGCTCACTCTGTATTGTGTACTCTGTAGGCTCCTGATTCTGCTGTCATTGTGCCACTCTCTGCTGCCCTCTGCTGCTGCTGAGCCACCTCCAATTTCATTATGTGCCACTCTTGGCTTACCATGTTTCCACACTCCACTCTCTCATTGGCCACTCTGTGCTTCCATTTTTTTGCCACACACATATTGCTGCCACCTGTGGGCTCTTCTGCTGCTTCTGCTGATGCCAACTCCACACTCTGTCATTGTGCCACTCTGTGGCCTACCATGTTGCCGCCAGCTCCACTCTGTCTTGTGCTACTTGTGGGCTCCTGATTCTGCTGCTGCCACCTCCACCTTCAATGGGCCTCCAATGTTTGTGCCACTCTACTCTGTCATTGTGCTATTCGTGGCTACCATATTGCTGCCACTAAAGAATTTGTATGTGCCACCATGTGCTAGCACCTGTGGGCTCCTGCTACTGCTGCTGCTGCCAGCCACCTCCGCTCCTATCATTGTGCCACTTGTGGCTTACCATGTTGCCACCAGCTCACTCTGTCATGTGTTCTCCGTGGGCTCCTGTGCTGCTGCTGCCACCCTCCACACTCCAATGGGGCCTCCAATGTTGCTCGCCAGCTCCAAATTAGTCATTGTGCCACTCTCTGACCTCATGCTGCTGTGGTGCCGCCTTTGCAGTTTTTTGTTGGCAAAGACATGATATATTCAAGAAAATGGTAATGAAGGATGCATGGTGGCATCTCTAATCTTCAAATTTAAATATAAATTGGAAAATTTCAACTTCAATTAATTTCAAACTTATCATTGTGCACAATGTGCCCTCCCCTGCTTTGGGGCTCTGTGGGCTCCTGCTGCTGCACCACATCCACACTTATCATTGTGTTACTCTGTGGTTTTCCATGTTGCTCCACCATGTTGCTGCCACCTGTTGGCTCCGGTTGCTGCTGGCCGCCACCTCCCACTCTTGTTGCCACTCTGTAGCTTCCATGTTGCTGCCACCAATTGCTGCACCTTGGGCTCTTTCTGCTGCTTCTGCTGACGCCACCTCCACACTCTATCATTGTGCCATTTGTGGCATCCTGCTGCTGCTGCCACCCACCTCCACGCTATGTCATTGTGCCACTCTGTGGCGCACATATTTCGCCACTCCCATAACTGTCATTGTGCCACTCTGCGGCCCACTCATGCTGCTGCCAACTGACCGCTTGTCTCCCGGGAACACCCGTGATTTCCATAATGCTGTTTTCACCCTCCATCGCTCTATGATGTTGCAGCTATGGTTACTCTGTTTTGGATCCACTCCTGTTTGTTTTGCTTTAGCCAATACTGATGATGGATTATTTACTGATTGAAAGCGGACACTGATGGATGAAATGAAGGCAAAAGGATCAGCAACGTCAATGCAGAATTATTTGACACCCTCTGCACTCTTTGGGGGGCTTCCTCCACATGTATCCGCGTTTAAGAAAAGGTTCTTTCGTAATCTATGGAATCATCTATGTAGTGAGAGAGTGCACTCTGTGATGGTTATAGTGGGATTTTGGCCTCAGCTCGGTCCTTTTGAGCTGGCACAGATGTTACCTTGTCACTACTTCCCACCAATGACGTTTGCTTTTCTATGGTCCATTTGTGACTATTTGTGACACTAAACTCCTATATGCTCACAAACCATGATACCAAACTGCCGCATATATTTACCAGTTCTGTTCTATTATTTGCCCTGAAAGTTGATAGATAAACACTTTTCTGTTTTTGTTAAACTACCTACGGTAACCTGTCACCAGGAATGTGATTTTTAACTGGTACAGGTTCAATAGCCTCTGTTATGGTTGATTAAAATGCATTTGCCAGCTTCTGAATATCTTCAGTACTTTATATAAGCTTAATTCACATACCTGGTGCTGCCAGCATGTGTGGTGAGTTCTTGGAGAGGGCAGCTCTAAGCCTGAAGCGAGCCATAAAATGCGCCGTCTGAAGGAAACGGCTGTTATACTTCAGTGGCAACTTAATACGTAGCAATAAACAATAAAAAAGCAACAACTTAAGATACGGCGCAGGACTATCGCTACGCCAGACTTGGTCTGACCTATAGCCTCTGCGGGTTCTTGCATGGCATCCTCATCATGTCCAAAGTGGTAGAAAGCTACCAAACTGGTAAATATTGGGCTTATACATGTTTTGTCCTCAGAAAACTGTAAACATTTCCCCCAGTGTGTCAGTCCCTATAGCTTACAGTATCCAGACACTGGGATGAGCCTAGAATCCAGGTGTGAGGCAATGCTAGAAGTAGAAGAGGTGGTGACAGAAGGGTCAGAAGGTCAGTCCTGATCGGTTGCAAGTCTGAATCCATTAACACAGTAGAGTTCTAGAGGGGGAGGAGACAAGGATGGAGAGCAGGTCAAGAACCAATTGGGACAGTAACG
>WNYA01005899.1:0-13713 GCA_019512145.1 Engystomops pustulosus | reverse complement strand
ATCAAGATATGGCCCTAATAAACCACTTCGCCTTATGTTGTTAACCCCTTGACGATTGGCCTTTTAGTTTTTCACTTTCCATTTTTCACTCCCCACCTTCAAAAAACTATAACATAAAGAGCTCGTTAGGGCATTATTTTCTGCATACACAAATTGCACTTCGTACAGTGACGGTATTCATATTCCATGGCGCGTACGGGAAAAACGACGGGAACAAAATTCCAAATGCAGTGAAAATGGGAAAAAAACAAATTGCGACATTTCTTGTGGGCTGGATTTTAACAGTTTGCCTGTGGGCCACAAAAATGACATGTCTATTTATTCTTGGCGGGACGATAAGGGGTACCAAATTTGTATCGGTTTTATACTGTTTTCATAAATTTAAAAAAATTAATAAAAACTCCTGTACAAAATTTTTTTTTGATTTTGCCATCTTCTGGCGGACAAAACTTTTTCATTACTTGGTGTGTACGGAGCTGTGGAGTGTGTCATTTTTTGAGACTTTGATGGCATTTTCATTGCTATCATTTTAGGACTGTCACGACCTTTGAATCACTTTTATTAATTTTTTTATATTTTCCAAAATGGCAAAAAAAATATTCAATTTTGACTTTGTTGGACGCTAATTTCCGTTACGAGGTTAAACGCAGTGAAAAACCGTAATTACATTTTGATAGATCGGACATTTCGGATGCCCAGCGATACCTTAATGTGATTTGATTTTACTGTTATTATTATTAATATCAGTTCTAGAGAAAGGGGGGGATGGAATTATTAGGTTTTTGTTTTTTATTATAATTTTTTTTTTAAGCTTTTTTTATACTTTACTTTTTTCAGAATCCTAGGGTACTTTAACCCTAGGTTGTCTGATCGATCCTACCATATACATGCCAGACTGCAATATCGGGAGGATTTACGGTCATCCATACATGTGCTGATAGCAATTGTAATGAATGGGTTAAAAGGACAGCTTCGGGCCTTCGTGAGACCGAAGAGCTGTCATGGCAACGGATCACCGCTCCCGTGACGTCATCGGGGAGCGGCAGATCCCCGGGCAATAGGCAGCAAAGATTAACCGCTATGGAGAGGCGCGCGTCGGGAAGGGGTTTTAAGGGGCGCATATTTATTTTATTCTAGGACCGGGGGTAATTTGAATTTTTCTTTTTTTTTAAAAAAAAAAAAAATTTTAATTACAAACTTTTAGGTCTCTAGTCTATCTGCACTCGTTGGGGATGTGATGTAGACCTTTATGCACAGATTTTGGTGTGTGGGGAAATATGCAGCGTATAATACAGTTAGCATTAATTTTTGGTTGATTGAAAAAAACTAATAGGAGACTGATTTGTTCTTCTCAGAAATTGTTGCTCAGATGTGGAAAACAAAAAATGTTACTGAGTGTGGTCCTCCACAGGTTTTTGCATGTGTTTTTACTTTGAAGTCTAGAGTGACAATCTTGTAGTCAAATACGCATCATGATGACCGATTGATGAGATTTGTAGCACTCGAAAATGACTTCAGATGAGGTGAAAAGAAAACTGCGTAACGAAAATATGTGCAGAAAACTGCCATACAGATAGACAAATATGTACGTAAAGCGTAACTGTAAAGCTATGGTGATTTTACTAAGTTATTATATGTGATTCCCTCTTTGAACACAAACAGAACAATGCCTCCTTATGCTGACTTTTTCTTTACAAAGTTTTGGCAATTTTCTGTTTGAAAGTGGTTTTAACAAAAATCTTTCTCAGGAGGTTGAAGTGGGCGGAGGACTATATCTGTCAGTCTCTGCCCTCAGGCTGAGGCAGTTGGCTTGCCAACAGATCCCATGATGCCTCGTGTCTCTCTAGTAATTAGCATTTAAGTTAGTTTCCCACAAGTTAATCACTCAAACTGTACAGTGCAACATACAGGATGTATACGGTGCAAAACCTGGCAAGCTTCCATCACCTGGCGGAGGGCAGGGAGCATGCGGACTATAATGGTTAGAAAATCATTAGTAACCCAGTACACGCAGTCTATAGCCTGCGAAGGTGTTGAAACATAAGAGGTTGGTAAATAGCTATCTGCACAACAGAGCCGATACTGCCAAGTGACAAGGTGGATAGGAAGGAAGAAGAGAGCAGTGAGAGGAGACGAGACGGGAGGACGTACAGAGAAAATCTGGAGAGCACAGACTGGGATGGACGGGTGTGATCGTGTAACTCACTATTCAGTGTATGAGGCTATCTGTTTATCACTGTTCTGCATGCTTCCAACTCTGCTACATTCACTGACCTTGCTCCTCTGTGAGCAGGAGTTCTTCCCTCACATGAATCAAAGTTGTTTAACACTTTGTCTCTGTCAGATCCAGATTCTTAGCAGGCAACATGGAGAGGAGGCAGCCACTGAGTAGGGCTCTTAGAAAGGAAACTACTAATGTTAGTTAACTGTAAGATAATAGGCATAGTTGTTTTACATCCCAAGCGCTACGGTTTGGTGCGGAAGAAAAAAAAAACACAACCTTTACCAGTTACTCTTTCAAAATTACGTATTGATGCAACATTATCAGTGCGATAATCCGGAAACATGTGCAGATGGCCTACGGTGTTTAATGATCTTAAAGGGGTTTCACACCTCACCTACTAACACTGGTGTGGGTTCCAAATATAAGCAAAAAACAAGTTCTCAGAAAGTGATAGTAAGAATTGTGTGTCAGTTAACCTCATTGATGGTGATCTGGTCAGGGATTTGATATCACGAAAGCAATTACAGACACCTGTGCCCAATTAGTTCAGCAGGAGCGTCACAATAAAGGAAAAGACTACTTAAGAAGTCGGTCCCAAATATTAAGCAGCCACATTTCAGCCAAAAATGGAAAAGAAAAAAAGATGTGTCGCCTACACAGAAGCAACAAATTGTAGAGGTTTAGGTCAAGGCATGACTAACAATCAACATTGCCAAGAAACTTCATGTGATCAATCGCAAAATCAAGGAAGTTAGCAGCGGATCACAAAAAACCACCCACGTGCGTGCTGAGGAAGGGGGAAAATTGAAGACTCTTCCACAGGCCAATTACATTAGGTTAAAAGAGCCAGCTGACAAAAAATGCCTTGTATAGCAGCAGACAAGCTTTTGAAGCTGTTGGTGCACTCCAAAAGTTCCACCGAAAAAACAAGAAGCAGGGTCAGTCAGAGGTTGGCAGCTGTGCTTAAGCCATCCCGTCAACTCCTCTATCCACTGCACACAAAGCGAAATGGCTACAGTGGGCCAAACAATTCGGAAAGTGACTTCACAACTGTTTTGTCACAATAAGTGTCGTTGCAACGCCCATGGTCCAGATGGACGGCAGAGTGGAGGATGGCTGGTTGCATGGACCCCCATACAACACAGCCTATGGCCACCAAAAACACGGAGGACGGTGGAATAATGTTGGGGCTGAATCATGGAGTTGAGATTGTCGCCCCTTCGGGTACTGCATGGTTCGGAAGAAGAACTGGTTGGTATGGGCTTAAAGGGGACAAATTATGGTGTGGCCCCCAGAGGGCGCGCTAAATTCTTACAGAAGGGTAATTTTGGGGAGTATTTTTAGCCAAGGCATTATTACATTCTGTAATAAAATATTAATCCTAGCTGTATACATGTTAACAGACACTATTGTTTCATGAACCCACATCGCTTGCGGTGGTGCTAACAGTGAATAGTTGTAACATGTACGCAAGGCAAGTATTTTGGGGGGTAATGAGCCTCACCAAGCATGTTATGACGATGAGGTCGTAGGCTTAACACTCTGGTGGCCCCACCGATGCTAGGTGTCAGAGGGACGTTACTAGGGGGACGGCAAAGCCCCATTTAATCGGTAAATTTTATGGCAAGGTAGGTATTTTTTTTAAATTTAAGTACTTTTGGGGTTTATATGGAATTGAATTAGTTGTAGTAGGTGGGAAACACCACTATGGTTAACTCCTTACCATTACCGTGAGCTGATTAAGATTGTATGGAGAGGGTCTCAAGCAGCACCAGAGACAGTGCTAGCACCCAATCGTGGGTTTAAATCTTTTGATTGCAGCCAGTGGCAGAAAAGGCAGCAGCCGCAGACCGGTGCCAATCTTTGTTTCATCATCGGTCCCCATGTGTCAACAGGGAGCGGTGATGCCTTTACAGACTTGGGTCATACAAAGACCCAGTTTGTCTTTGTTTAGCCTATTACATGTGCAATTTGCAACAGTAATAGATGTGGAAAATCCCAATATACTGCATATAGTAATATGGCAGAGTTATGAAAGGATCAGACAACCTAGGGTTTAAAAGTATCATTCCAATATAAAAATACTTTATTTAATAACAATCAATTATACCAGAAAAAAAAAAAAAAAAAAATGTCCAAGAGGACATGACTTGCTGGCTATTACAGCAAAAGACGAAAGAAAAGGAGCCCCCGCCCCCGCGGGTGGCTATTACAGCAAAGAAGAAGAAAAGGGACCCACGTGAGGAGAGTATTCATTTTTTATTTATTTTTATGTTTTTTTAAGGTGCTTGGAATACAGGGGCGGGGGTGCTACACCCTCGGCTTACTACTCAAGTCAATAGGTGTTCCCAGTTTGTTGGGTAAAATAGAGGGGTCTCATAGCTGCGGTAAATCTATTTGGACTGAATCCGATTTTGTATATAAAACGATCATTACTTTGATCTGTAAGGTCAAGGCTTAGTTACTACCAAACAATAAAAAACCTTCCATGAATGCAGTTACTTATATTACCTCCCCTCCAGTACTCATAGACAATATGATATGTTACATTATCCACAGGTTCCATACACTGTTGCATAAAATACACCCAAGGGCGTGAAGAGGAGAGAAGACCCCTTCTCTGCCATACTTAGGTGGCTGAGAATTATGGAGAAAACCGTAAACGAGAAGCTTCACCTCTTTCCTGCTCAAACACCACATCCATGGTCATGTGAATTGTACAAATGCTGGCACGGCTCATTAGAAACACACTATAGCAGGGGTCAGAACCTTTTGGCTGATGAGAGCCATGACACAACATATTTTAAAATGTTATTCCGTAACAGCTGTACAAGGATACACTTGTACCCCAAGTAGATGGGTAACCCAGTGTCCAGGTTTTGCCCCTGCGATCAGGTCTCGTGCCCCTCTCCGAGCTCACTCAACTCACCAACTTCCGGCTCCCGTCCCAGGCTGGCCACGCACCGGCAGATTTAAAGGGCCAGTGCGCTTGCTCGTTTGGCGCCTGCCAACTTCCGGGGTTACTATATAAAGACCGCGGGTTCCCAGCATTTGCCGTCTTATCTTAGTGCTTCATGCCTATTGCAGGAGCCTTTCCACACGTGTTTCCTTCCCAAGGCGTGAATTCTCCCATTGTGACCCCGACCAGTAATAGGTAGTCCCCAGCAATACCCCCCAGGAGAGGTAGCCACAGCAGAGAGAAAAAAAAAAAAAAAAGAATATTCACTTTACCACGCTCTCTGCAGCCAGCTCCTCAGTCTACTCCACGCTCTTCTCTTTGCCCAGACTTAGACGAGGGCACGTGGTCGATAAAAGGCGTAGGCAGCGGTATATATTGCTGCCCTGTGTCCAGTGGATCAGTCTAGACACACAGCAGCCCATCACTATTTATTTAAAGATACTGACTGAGAGCCAGATGCAGCCAACAAAAGAGCCACATCGGCTCCAGAGCCGTAGGTCCCTACCTTGACACATAGTTCAAAGTTGTGATGCTAGTGAGCTGTAGCACTGTGTGACATTACATTGGAACCATGGACGCGCTTCCTATAGAAAGCAGAGATCTAGAAAATTGATACAAGAAAGTAATTGGAAATGTAATAAACTTATACAAAAAAATTATTCATTTTTCTTGCAATGTGTTAAAGTGGACATCCCCTTCAACATCTGACCTCGCTGATGAGGGCATTGCCCCTGAAATCTACAAGAGGCCGGAGACATTAGTAGATATGGTGCCAGAAGAGGAATTCTAAAACACCAATCTTAATAAGTTTCCCTATAAAGCACTGACATATACGCAAGAACAAGGTGTGGCGACTGACCCTGAACAAATTGACAGAAAATGCACTTCAACTTACAAGCCGAGGAAACCTTGCAATGTACATGGGGATATTGTTATAGCTAGTTAACGTGACGCTGTGTGATAATTTCTCAGAGCCATCTACTGCCAGTACCTTTTGTAACTGTAATTTTCTTGCAGTAGTAAAAGATGTTTAACCACTATACTGATGTATGCCCATCTATGGTACGGCTCCTCCCCTCTCCATAGCAAGCTACGTGCGGGCCTTAACATGGTGAAAGATAGACTAATAATGGCCTACACGGAGCGACATGTCCTATGGGAAAGGTACGTACAGCCACAAGCTTGCAGCCGTAAGACGCCCCCATCGGTTGTGTGAATATGGCCTAAATCTGTTGGTAATACAAAAAGGAAAAAAACTCCAGCACGACCCCATAAAGGAAACCAAGAGCTTGTGGGGGAGACTAGACGCTATTTGTTTTTGATTTGTACTTTGCAAATCTGCTTTAATGGGCACAGTCCTGTGCAGCACATTTCCAAACATTACACAAAAACTCCAAAACCAGTCTGTTCAGTTGTTCCCAAAGTTTGCAGGCAGAAAAGTATGCATTGCTTGTCATGTCAAAGGGGGAAAACTAAACTTATTGTTAATCGATCCGCACCAGCGCGTGAATAAGCCTCCTGAGCCACTTTAGCGAAACGCTATCACATGAGCCAGCAGCGATTTGCAATATGCACTGCTGAGCCAGCGATTTCTTAAGGTGCCCTGACTGACAGGGGCGAGAATTGGGGGATGTGTCCACCGCCCCCACTCGTGGGAAAACTGCCCGAATGTTTAGGGGACTGTGACGACAGCCGCCTCTTATTTGAGTAAAGAGGTCGGATCGATAAAATAAGTTTGCCACACACAAATTTTATAAAGGGGAAACAATGAAATGGGGGGATATTTTGGGGTGGGGTACAGGTCTCTAAGTGGTTATAGATGGGGGATTTGTGGTTTCCATGTAAGAGAAAATGCAACAACCCTCTATCGATATAAAAATTCACCTAAAATTAATTTGATTCTAACATTTCTTGAAAGTTTGAGATAATAATGCTGTTCGATTTGATCTTCTCCAGCAGTCATAATACAACACAAAAGGAACCTTTATAAAATGTCGCCAACACAAGTGACGATATAGACAATGTTTAATAACTAATTTGGTAACTAAGAACCATCAGTTTGAAAAAACAACATTTCTAATAGATTTCTCAAGTTTTTACAAATTTGCTATAAATGCTCAAATCCACACAACAACATTTTCCATAATTTGATGCCCAACAGGTCACAGGAAAAAACACAACGAAAAACCTAGTGTAAAGCTTAAAGTAAATCCGGATAATAGTAACACGTAGTTTTGAAAAATAGCTTGATCAAACTTTTTTTTAAGGGTTAGGCGTGTGGTTGCCCAGCTTTAAAAAAAAAAATACAGTCCCCTGCCCCCCCCCCCCCCCCTTAACTTGGTGCTTGGTAATGAAGGGCAACAGGTGGTACTTTTTTTTTTTTTTAAAGACCCTTCCCCACCCAGATGTATTGTTTTTTAAAGGCTGTACAAACCCTTTAGGGTTGGGGGGGAGGGCGGTTTAAAGGAATTCAGGTGGAAAGGATGCTGCTAAACTCAGAGTCAGTACAGAGGGAGGTATCACAGAGCGGCCCTGGGGCGCTTTGCTCACACCCCTGGGAACCGCCTTATTGAATAGTGAAAATGTATATACTTGTGAACATTTCTCCCATATTGTCCATACAAACAATTGTGTTAAAACAATGGGGCAATGTGTACACAGCCACACGACTAGAGGACTTGTGGCATCTACAACTCTATATGCGTCCCTTTGGTGGCGTGTTTTGAGAACAACTGCACGTGTCACCGCCCCACACCCCCCGGCCAGCACGGCGCTCAGGACCCTGCGACATACTACCCGCCTCAGCTGCAGTGATGTCGGAGCGCCGCGCTCATGCTCACCCCACGGCTCAGGAGCGGCAGAAGACCAGCCGCGCCGCTCGCTTGAACTCTGCCCTGCTCTCACCGCCGGGAGCTCATCCTCCGACCCCCGCCGCCCCGAGGCTGACAGAGACGAACTTCGCGACACAATGATGGCGGGCAGGACGGGGCCTCATGACTGAGGATAAGCGGCGGACATCCGAGTGAGTGGCCCCCGGGCCCATGATGCGGCGAAGCCGGGGTGTGGGAACAGGAGGGGCTGCGCTGCCGTTTTTTGGTTTCTCGCGTCCCTGAGCTCTTGCGCGCTGAAAAGCAACGGCAAAACAACGAGAGCCGCGCTAAGAGACTAAGCCCGGTACATGGGTTAGTAGTAGTCTACTATCCCTGAGCCCACAGTGCGGGGCGAGCGACGGCTCAGACTCTTATAACAGAGATTGACGTCACTGCGCCTTTCCTATTGGCCTGACCAGGGGTGGTGGGGAAACTCGCCACTATAGGTGATGGCGTCAGGGCCCCATCTGAACCTCAGCATGCTCCAGGCACTTACAGCAGTAAAGAGACCTACCCACAGAATCTAACTATAAAGGTAGATCGGGTGGTAGGTGGATGTAAGGGACGTGAGGATAGATCTTTTTAGAGCTAAACCTCACGTCCACGCCTAACTCTTAGGACACTTTATGTCCCCTAATATGTAAATTTAGTTTGCGGCTACTGGGGCGTGATGTAGCCGGGCACGAGGCTACACATGGGCTACTCCACAGCCCAGGTAGCAACATTACTCCCCTACCGGTTGCGCATGCGCAGCTAGTAGGCGCGCCCTCGCGGCCCGGGTCATTCGCCGTCCTGGGACTGTCAGCCGTCGGCCGGCGTTTTGTCGCTGACCGCAGAGCGCCATTGAAGGACGAGGGCGCAGCAGCTAGAGGAGCTGCGGCCGACACTCTAACAGACGGGCATGTAGGAGGTAAGTAATGTGGTGCTACTCGGGGAGTGGAGTAAGGCGCCTGTGTAGCTACGTGCCGGCTAACTCCACGCCCCAGTAGCGCGCCATAACGAAATTTTACAATTTAGGGGAATAAAGGATACCTAGAGTTAGGGGGGGACGTGGGATTAGCTCTAAAACGAGCTATCCTCCGTCACCTTACATCCACCTACCACCCGATTCTACCTTTATAGGTGATTCGTTCGGTGGTTAGGTTCCTTTAAAGGAAAAAATATCACTTTAAAATGACATTCTAACCCACGAGCACCTATAGAAGTCAGGGTGAGCTGATACAGGAACGTATTTGAATACAAAGCAGAACTGCTGGTATTAGTGAAAAGTGTTGTTCAGTATTCAAATTCAACCTTCACGCTTCTGTGGTGTCACACACCGCAGCACCATGCTCTTGCTCTTCCCTAAGGACCATTCGTTGCGTCAGCGCGCGCCCGTCTAAATTTTGTTGTGCCGAGAGACGTGAAGTCAACAGAGCTCTCGGGCACCACTAGTGCATGCGAACCACACTCCTCTACATCGACGCTGCAGCCGGTTCCATTGAGGCAGCGAAACAGTACCGCAAGCACGTAGTATCATATAGCACAACTCATTCCCACTGTCTCTTTACCGAAAGCTCGCGATACTAGTACTTAGTGCAAGCCGGCAATAAGGAACCACGGCCACGGCTCGCGACAAAGAGAAGGTGACGTCACTGGCTCACGGGCAGACAAATTATAGACAGAAGCAACTTTGACGCAATGTACGAAGAGCCAGGATCGTAGTAGGTGAGCACTGTGTGGACACACACGAGAAGGCCGACCGAAGGTTGATTGATACTGAAACAAACATCTTTTACACAAATAAAGCAGTTTTGCTTTTATTCAAGGTTTGATGTTCCGCCTCAGCCCATACTGAAGCTGTTCTATGGGTATTTGGGGGTAGGGTCATTTTAAAGTGTAGGGTTCCTTTAAGCCTAAAACCTGGTGTACTCAGGTTAAGGCTTTTCTCCAATGACTCCCCCTTCCCAATATGTCCAACTGACCTCCCCTCATAATACATGTCCAGCGGCTCTTATACAGTCCCGGCATGCCCCCTCACTTAAAATACAGCATGCCTCATCCATAATAGTCCAGGAGGGGCTCCCCTCCTACCTGTCAGCCGCATCCCTCACTAACAGTCCCCATGGCGCCCCAAAAGACGCAATGTCCCTCACTATACCTTCGCCAGTGGCCCCCCTCACTAATAACATGTCCAGCAAGAGCCCTCCTACTTAACATTCGCCATGCTCTACAAAATATTGTCCAGCAGCGGCTCCCCTACCTCATATTGATTTCTGAACCTCCCCATCAAGGTCATTACCTGAATGGCCCTACACGTATGACATGGTACAGGGGACCTCGCGTGTGGTTACTGACAGAGCAAGATGGGTTAGGTGTCAATCTCCAGCCTAATAACGCAGGTGGGTGTGAAATCGAGGTAGTTTGAAATGGCGAGAAGGCCCACGTGCTAAAGGAACTCGTCTGACATTCCGCCGTTCATATCGCCCTGATATATTAATTATAAAGTACTTCGGTAGTCTCAATGGTATATGGTCCTTAGAAACCTACCATGAATGAAGTAATTAATAAGTACAGCTAAGGGAGTGGTGCCGTACTGTTTAAACCGGCCGTAACACTAAACTTAAAAGTTGGCCCATCGCACTCCGCTTCTAGTAGGCGCAGCAGCGCTCGACCTCTCTGACTTACAAGTGTTACAGAGGAGTTTAGGACTACCCGTCTATCAAACTAACAAATGCGCACCAGCGCACCCAGCTAGCTCGGGTCTTCAGCTTACTAGACATTTGCCTATGATGAGCGCCTCCCATTTGGTTCCCTTGTACTAGGGAAAATGGCACCTTGGTGACAGGTGTACAGGTCCCTGACGATAGTGTGCCACCTGTCTGCTGGTCAAGCAGCGATGTCAAATAGAAAGGTAAAAGAGGTTGTGTGTATTGTGACTAACTGAAGTCTGCAGTTGCAATGTCATGCGTTGCCAAATGTCGACTGGGATCTCAGGTTTAGTCAGGTCCAATAGGCGTTGACGCGCGAGGAAAGTAAGGATCCAACATCTGGTTCTAAGGAGGAAACCATTGGTACATTATGACCAGATTATTTCACCAAAAGGACATTTTCTATAACAATCAATTGAAAATGAAGGAAAAAAAGTAAATTACCGAGAGTAGTTCTATAATGCTAGTGGATACTTCGGTACTCCTTAAAGCATTTAAACCTCATTAGATGTAGGCGAACTCAATTAAGCCTGTAAGTCGCGGAAGGATGAGGGCTACGAGCTTGAGCTCCGGTACTTACTAGAGTAACGGTAGTTTATAACCACGCCGGTGTAGCGCGGTCGTCGACCTCTGCTTAACACTTACACTTAGAGCAGAGAGGGCTGGCCGCTCATCTTTCAATTGAGACTCGCAGGCTTGCCAGTGCAATGATCTCTAATAGCAGCAGAGGGCAGGCTCTATTAGAAATCATATGTGGAATATTGGAATATAACTGCAAGCAGAGTATATGCAGTATATGTATTAGACATTGAGACCATGCAGGGTTAATTTAATTACCCATGGAGGATCAGAATACGGGTAAATAAAAATATAAAAAATATGAAAAAATATTTTAAAAAAAATACAGTTTAAATCAACCCCTTTCCCTAGATCACATTATAAAGCAAATAAACAGCAAGAACAAAAACATGTTGTTATCATCAGTCCCAAAATGTACAATTATCAAAATACTTATATATTTTCCCAGCGTTTTAACCCCGTAACGGAAAATGGGAGCCCAAAGTCAAGTGACACTTTTTTGCCAGATGATTGTGTACGCATATTAAAATAAAAAAAAATGACACACCCACTGCCCGCGCACTGAATGAAGTATGTACGAAGGTTTGTACGAAGGTTTTTTTTAATTTTTTTTGAAGATGGGGAGTGAAAATTAAAATGCTAAACAAAATAGGGCCACGTCCCTAGTGTTAAATTATTTCCCTATTCTTGGATACAAGGTGATGGGTGGACCCTGCAATCAGGATAATGGAGGTCCTGATCCACTAGAGTGGGGTGTTGTCAGTTAGCATGGGTCCTTCTGCTTTATTAAATACTTGGGAATGTGGTATATTAACCCCCTGACTATGACCTCCCAATTCTAACTACTAATGAAACAACGCCAGCCTAGTTTATAGGCATTTTTCTCTGTATGGATTTTTCGTTGTGGATGGTGGGGGCCTGGGCGCAACATGGTGGGGCTCTTCCAACAATGTGTTTGAAGTATATAGCCAGCCCTGTAGTGATAGCGTGCCAGCCTTTTCTGATATGTCTGTCATCCCTGGTAGTATATAGCCGATCAGCTACTGGTAGTTATTTAGCCTGCCAGCACACTGTAAGTATATAGCTGCAGCCCCCTGTCAGAATAAAACTGCAAGCCCCCTGTAGAATAGCCAGCCAGCCCGTCAGCTCCTGTAGTATTTAGCCACAGCCCCCTGTAGCATATAGCTGGTCAGACTCCTGTAGTATTTAGCCTAGCCGAATGCAGCACCCCCTGTAGTATATAGCCAGCCACCCCTGTATGTAGATAGCCAGCCAGTCTCCTGTAGTCTATTGCCAGCCAGTTCCCCTTCGTATGTAGCATGCCATCCCACTTGTATAAAGGGGCCTGCCAGCCCCCCTTATAGTATGTAGCTGCCAGCAGCCCCTGTAGTATATAGCCTGACCAGCCCCTTTAGTATTATAGCTGCCAGCCCCTGTGAATAAAACTGCAAGCCCCCTGTTAGTATATAGCCCGCCAGCCCTGTCAAGCTCCTGAGTATTTAGCCAGCCAGTCTCCTGTAGTATATAGCCAGCCAGTCCCTGTATTATATAGCCGCCAGCCCACCGTGGTAGATATGACTGCCAGACCCCCGTAGTTATGTAGCTGCCAGCCCCCTGTAGTAGATAGCCCCTGCCAGTCCCCTGTTAGGAGCTATATAAGCCAACCAGCCCCCTTAGAAAATATAATGCACCCCCTTGTAGAATTATTAAAGCTGCCAGCCCCCTTTGGACTACAGCCACCAGACCCCCATGTTAGTATACAGCCGCCAGCCCCCCCCTCGTAGAACTATAGCCACCAGCCGAGGTAGAAACACAGATGCCCAGCTTCGGTAGATAGATTATAGACTAACAGCCCCCTTTAGAATACAGCCCCCTGTAGTATAAGTCTGCCAGCCCCCTCGTATATAAATACAGCCAGCCCCTAGTAAGTATATAGCCTGCCAGGGGGCCCCCCCCGCCTTGCTGTATATAGCGTGCCAGCCCCACCTTGGATATAGGCCGGGCCCAGCCCCCCGAGTAGTTAGAGTTATGTAGCCCTGCCAGCCCACTGTAGAATATTAGACATGACCAGTCTCCTGTAGTAATAGCAGCCAGCCCACTTAGAATATATAATGCCACCCCCTGTAGTATATAGCCTGCCAGCCCCATTAGAATATAGCTGCCAGCCCCCTGTAGAATAAAGCTGCAGGCCCCCTGTAGTATATAGCCAGCCAGTACCCTGTAGAATATAGCCTGCCAGTCCCTGTAGAATATAGCCTGCCAGTCCCCTGTAGAATATAGCCACCAGCCCGCTGTAGAAAACAGTCTGCCAGCCTCCTGTAGAATATAGACTACCAGCCCCCTGTAGAATACAGCCCCCTGTAGTATAAAGCCTGCCAGCCCCCTGTATAA